>JAEIHY010019203.1:0-11503 GCA_018904565.1 Drosophila tsacasi
TCACGAGAAATTCTCAAAAGTTAGTAGGGCATCCAAAAGTTGAAAAATGTTGTACAGTGTGAGGGTTGAGAGCATTCTACGCGCTCTGGTTTTACATTTAATTTAAACTAAAGTGCAATTAAAAATATAAAAAAAAATATGGCCACATCCGGTACCCAGAGGCTCCTGTTCAGATATGTGGTATTTGCATTATTCTGCGAAATTACCGCAACAGCTGCAACGCAAACACAATTTGTGGTCTAACTCGATTGCCGGGAGGAAGTGCCTCGCGGGTCAGTTCAACGAAACAATTACGCAGTTCAAACGAGCCACTTAATGGTTAGTGAAAACCGGAAGCGAGTTGCCGGCAGTGCGCTTCCGAAAGCTTCGCTAAATAATAAAAAGAGAGAGATAGACTCACCGTGGATAGGCAGACCTTGGCAGCACCGAGAAAATCATGGCCATACTTGTCGTCATCGAAGAGTGCCACGTAGAGCAGCGAGTTGCCCAGCTCCTCCGGCTCCACGCCGACAAACTGTAGCGTCTCGTTGAACTCGGGATTGCGGGTCTTGTGCACCGTCTTGGTGCGCTGCCACCGAGTGTACTTGGTGTGCGCCTCCGGTGTGATGATGTTGAGCTTGCAGTACGGATCCGCCAGTCCGGCGGCGTCCATTGCCGGCAGATCCCTGGCCCGCACCATGGTGCAGTCGAGGCTATGGAAGGCCTCCCGATAGCTAATGGCAATCTCCAGCCAGCCGAGCAACGGATCCCGGCAGTGTTGCTGCTGCTGCTGATGGTACTGTGACTGCAACTGTACCTGCGACTGGGCTTGGCTCTGTCCCTGTCCTTGCCCTTGTCCCGGGATGTGGGAATTGCCCGAGTTGCCCGAACCGGAGCTGTCGCTGATGGACCATGAGGAGCTGACGGAGCCGCGGCGCAGAAAGCTGCTCTCGCGCCGTAGCTTGGACATGCTGACACTGTCGTACTCGGGACATTCCGATGGCCGCTGGCTCTGCTGGCGGCCAAAGAAGAACGAGTTCGATAGCTTTCGCTCGCCGCCGTCTATGAAGCTGCGAATGGAGCCATAGGCGCGCAGCCGGAAGCTGTCGTCCCGCTGAAGCCGTCCGGATCCTGTGCCCTTGGCCATGCCGCCGGCAGCGCTTCCAACGGTGCCGCCGCCGCCACCTCCGCCGTCCAGTTCGTCCTCCGGCTCCGAGTGGCCACTGCTGCTGGAGCTGCTGTCGTTGACGCGGATCGTCAGCTTCTTCACCCGCGCAGGACGCGTCGGCGTCGCATGGCAGCTTTGAACGGCCCGCGTGTCTCCTGCTATGACAGAGACAAAGACAGCGATTAGCGATTGGCGATTGACGATAACTGTCGATAATCGATAAGCGAACGGTGTTGAATTTCCCCGATGAAAATCGGAAGTTATTTCGATAATAGCGATAGTCGTTTACCGATTTCTTTTCCGGTTTCTTTTCTTGTTTGTTTTCTTTGTTTTTGAGTTGTAATTTAGTAAGTTTTAGCGATAAACGATAATAAAGTCAGCGATTATAGCGATAGTCGTTCGTTGGTTAAGCGATAGTCGTTGCTTGCTCTGAGTGAAGGATTGCAATTATCGATGGTTGATGAATATTTGGGCTGAAGGAGTTGGAGGAGAGAGACTCTAGAAATGTACCCGCCGATATATACAGATAGATATATATATATATATTTCCTTGTTTGCTTCTAATTGCTTAGTCATTTCGATCGAACCGATTTGGAGTTGGTATTTATTTTAATAATCTGATTTTTTTGTTATTGGCAAATGACTTTGAACGAACTACAGCTTAGTGACATCCAGTTGAAGCTCTGATTATGGTTACCATACAAAAAGCATCTATTTGAACTAAGCAAACGGAAACATTTCATGATGTTCCTGAAACGAGATTTGAAAACATTGGTTAAGGTGTCTCCAAATAAACAAGGTGTATCTGTGCGTTCTGTCGGTGTTTAAAATTCTGCTTAGGTCAGCAGTCGGCAAGACACACGCTGTGGTTAACCATCCCCCCGGAGGTTTCAATAATTCCCCAAACTAAAAGCCGCACGGCACGGACGAGGGACACAGCCACAGTTCACAGTCAATCTCCTCTGTCATCCGTTTCATGGCAATGACATTAAACATTAATAAAACTTATTGTCTCAAACTAATAAATATTGCAACAGGAAGAAGCTGTGACAACCAATTTGTTGAGAACTGTGCGGTTGTTCTGACAGCTTTCGAGTTTCACTTTTATCGAAAAGGATGCAAAATATTGGAATTTTCTTGAGTTTAAATAAATACTTGGGGAGTCTGTGGGGAAAATAGGGCTAAAATTCTTTTAAATGTATAATATAAAGATTAGAACACCTAATACAAAATATAATATTACAGAATATAGAATAAGATGCGTAATGCGCATACCTTTGGCTTTTGAAAGCGTAACATACAAGTCTAAAAATAAAAGGCATTTGATTGGGAGAGAGATCTGTTCTAGATAGACTCTATATATAGATAGGGATAGACCCTATATATCTCTCTATTGTCCCTGCAGTACAGCATCCCAAGAAATTCAGTTAGAAAAAAAATCGTAGGGCGCACACTTGCCGGAAAAATACAGATACAATACAAAAATCAAATTTTTCATGACAAAGTATCGCAAAATTTGTTACTGCATTCAACAGGTAAAAAAGGGTTGTATTTATTAAATCGGTCCAGATTTAAGAAGTTGCACGTGTTCAAAGTTGAACCTTTTTTGGATTGCAAAAAAACAAAGTTGAAAATTGGTCAAAAAGAAAAATTTTAAAAATTTTTAGTATTTCTCTTTACATTTTTTTTTTTATATTTTGTTTTTAAAACATTAAAAATGCACCATATTAGTATTTTCAGAGAAATTCGAAATTGGACAGAAATTGAGAAAACTGCCTCAAAAACATTAATTTTTGACTTAAAATTGACTATTTTTTACACCATATAGTATGACAACTTAATCGAAAGGTACTAAAACCTCTCATATAAAAAAAGAATTATGAAAATATCTTAACTGGTTCAAGAGTTATGTTTTTGTAAAGCAAAAGTATCTCAACTGCAAGTGTGCGGCGTTACGCATCTTTGCTATTATGCTGTCTTTTGGTAGAACTGGAGAACTTTGCTCAATAACTGGTGTTAAGCTGCATTATTTCATTACAGCTTGAGCTTCAATTCAATTCTCTAGCTCGAAGCTGGTATTTTTAAATCGCTTTTGAAAATTTTCAGCTCCTGAATTAATTTGGTTTTCAAGGGGCCACCACCACCACCATCACAGAACTCAATTTCGCGCAAAATTTCTCGCGAACTTTTCCGCCCTTTTGAACTTTGCGGCGAGCGTGAAAGGTTTAAATTCCTAACACGTCCCAAGGCCTGCTCCTGCACTCTCCTCTTCTCCACCTCCTCCAGCTCTTCTTCCTGCCTATGAAATGCCACCCACCTGCCATGGATCCGGGTAACGGGGTGGGCGTGGGCGTGGCACTGGCGCTGCGCGGCATATCGTACTTGGGCAGGCCCTTGAAGAACCACGCGCCGGATTTCTTCCACATTTCGCGGGTCTCGGAGCAGATGCGGCACAGCCAGATTTCGCGGCAGCGCTCGCTGGTGTGGTAACGGATGTTGATGTCCACGCTGCACTTGGTGCACACCGCCTGGCGGCAGTCCTCGCAGATGATGCGCTGCGGCCGGAGCAGCCCGAAGGCGTCGCCGCACAGCCGGCAGCAGTTGGGGCCACGCTCCACGGCATGCTGCTTGATCTTCTCCACACGCTCCACCAGTCGCCCGACTCGCTGGCGCTCAGCCACCTCGATCTCCTCGTTGCGTCGAATTACCGAGATGATGGCCTCTTGCTCCTCCGGGCGCAGCGGTTCGCTGGTCTTTGAGCTGCTCCATCCGGCTTTTAATCTGGGCGAGCAAGGGGGAGAGAGAAAGAGAGGAATTAGAATTGTTTGAAAGAGATAGTAGGAATTACTCGGTTTATTCCAAAAGATAATATAAATAAGATGTATAACCCCAAACAATTTGTATGCGTTCTTTGAGCCAGTTCCTTTATTGTATTTACATACATTTTTGGCTCTAAGTACTCAAGTTTCTACTCATAAATGAATAAGATGCATAACTCTATACAACTTTTATGCACTTTTTGAGCCAGAGAGAGCACCAGTCACTCCAAGTAATCCAGCTTCTACACATATATACATAAGATGCATAACGCCACACAATTTAAATACATTCTTTGAGCCAGTTCCTTTATTGTATTTATGTATTTTTTGATCTAAGTACTCAAGTTTCTACTAATAAATGAATAAGATGCATAACTCTATACAACTTGTATGCACATTTAGAGCCAGTGAGAGAGCCAGTCGCTCTTTTGTACGCACACACTCGGATTATTGGCTCTAAATGCTCCAGCTTCTACACATAAATAAATAAGATGCATAACGCCACACAATTTAAATGAACTCTTTGAGCCAAAAAAAGGGAGAACGCGTTGCTCTTCTGCATTTTTGGCTGAGTGCTCCAGCTTCTGCACACAAATGTGTTGTAAAAGGTGTTAAAGGGGTGTTGTTTTGGCGGTGGTGGGTCTCAGCCTAATGAGCATCGTTAGTTGTGGAGCCGCCTAATGCGGTTTCCATGTTGCCGACCGCCCGTCCACTCGGCCAAAATGTCAAGTTCAAAGTTAATTAACTCGTCCCCGCTTTCGGGTCTCTGGGTTCATTACACCCGGGGCTCAAAGGGGTGTACTAAGGGCCTTGAAACAGTCAGCCAGCCATGGCTGAAAAAACTGGCAATAAAGTTAGCTGGTAACCTGTTTAGATCTAGAACAAGTGATGGAGATAATAAATAAAATATATGCAAATATTTTCGGACTAAGTGTGCTGCTGATTTTAGATAATTTTTCTGCCCAATCTCTGCAAAATGTAATTTTGTAGAACTCTAGCTTTTTTTTTAGATTTAAATAAATATATGTTTTGGTTGTAACTATTTTTATGGAATGTTACAACAACTTTTAGGTATTTTTGTCCTCGTATCAAGCCACAAAGTTGATGATTTCAGTGCAACTCTTGATAGCTGGCCTCAACTTTCATTATCCACTTTTTCGCATGCAATTTAATTTTCAAATTTATTAATTGCAAACCCTTATTGGTGCGCCTACATTTGTTCAGTTCTGGCATTTCAGGGGAGTTGCCTCCATTAATAATGAACCCACAGCCCAGGCGACCATGAAAGTACTTTGCTTTCGGACTTAAAAACTTGTGCCGCCCAGCAAATAAAGGTAAGTGACTTTCTTTCCACGAAATAAATATAAAATATACATAATGTGATATGTTTTTAATGAAAACTGAGCAGCTTGCGCTACTTTCCGAGGCAAGTAACTCCGGCTACTACTGGCTTTTACTGTCATCCTTCCCGGCTGCCTGGCTTTCTGGCTTCCTGGCAACTTGTAATCTTTTAGCTGTCTCACTCGGTCTCGACCTCCGCTCATTTGCATAGTTCATGATTGCTCCGGTTTTACCCTGGAACAAGCTTCGGTTATATAGCCACTTTGGAATCACTTACACGGGGCATTAAAAAAAACTCGCAGGCCACATACGGGCACGCACCGCTCATGGAGTGGCACCGACGAACGGCATGCAAATCCGGGCCAAGCGGCTCCTCCTCCGCGGCTCCGACCTCTGGTCTCTGGACTCCCAGTGTGCGTGTTGCCTTCGCGCCGGGTTTATTGACTCTCCGTGTACGGACGTGTAATTGATTGCGGGCTGTGTTGTGTGTGCGGGCTGTGTGTGTGTTTCTTTTTTGCTTAAATGCCCTTGCGGGTTCCTTAACATCATAATTAAATTATAAATTCGTTTAGTGCTCTATCAACATTCGTCTGTGTTCGCCGAATAAGCAAATCAATGGAGAACCCCCGCCGCACTTCAACTTTCGTTCGATCTCGGGCAGGACATCCACTTAGGACGGGTCTTATCCTGCCAGTCGCGTTCAGCAAGCTCCCAAATGGATGGTTAGGCAACGGAGTTTATTGTTACACAAAATCTGATTGTTTCACAAAAAACCATGGGGGGAAAGGCAGTCGCCAGTCGTCAGTCAGTCAGCCAGTCACTTCAGTTTAATGTCCAATGTACACGAGCCGCCTCTGCATGACGAAATCAATTGCGAGGAGAGAGCCTTAACGTCGTGACTTACATCTCTGTCAGGGGATAAGCAGTGAATTTGTTATTAAAGGCGGCCTTCCATTCCATGTTGGTCTTGAAATAATACCCCGGACACATATGGTTTATAAGGAAGGCTCCGAATATGTGCCTTTAGCAGAAGAACGAGTCATAAACTCCGTCAGGTGATTGAAAATGAATTTCATATTAAGACCGGAAGTCCAGAGAAAACTCATGATTAAGAAATTATATATTAAAGATTTAGACAAATGATGTATCATTATCATTAGGGATAAAAATGTATTACTATATACTATATATATCTAGCTATGAAAAATGTGGAGAGATGAAAACGTTCAGGAATTACTTGACTCGACTTAAAAACCTAAAATTTCGATGTTTTTCCTGTTCAACTATGATTAAGCGGAGGAATCTAGGTGATTTATAGAATATATTTCGAAATATTTATCTGCTAACAAGGAATTACAAAGATTTACAAATATAAATAACTACATAAATTGATATCAAAAATCCACTTAAAATCGATATATTTCCAGCTCAACCATGACTAAGCAGAGGAGTCTAGATAATATATACTGGATTAGGAATAGATTATATTTATAAATATTTATCTCTGGACAAGAGATGAAAGAGATTTCAAAATAAACATAATTTATATAAATAATTTATAACAAAAATCGACATACATCGATTGATATCGATGTTTTTTTAACTCCTCCTTCAACAGAAAAGTCTAGATGGTAGATGAAATAACTAACTATCTGTTAAAGGAGCTCAAAATGAATCGTTTTTTGTAGGAAAATCTGCCTGAATCGAAAAATATCTATTTATCTAAAATTTAACTAATCAGAGGAATATATAATGATAAATTGAATAAAATATTTTGAAAGAATTATCTGTATAGTTGGAGGGAAATGATGGAAATGATTAAGCTGCCTATTCGTGTTGGGCCAAACTGAAGGGTCGGTTCGACTACAATGGTCCAGAACCGACAATTTAGTTAATTTATACAAACAAAAGGAATTCGGTTTACAGGAGCTTGAGCGGCTAATTGCAGAATCATTTAATACAAGTCAAAGTTAAAACAACTTTGAGTGTAAAATTAGTAGCTTTGCTTATTTCATTAACAAAAAAGTTTGTTCCATATGCTTTTGATTTGATTAAGCAAGGACATTGCCACATCCCAACAACCGGCGAGCAAATGCGGATTCGTATTTACAAAGAGGAATATTATAAAGCCAGGGGCCAGCCCCAACAATGAGAAGCCAGAATTTAGCATAATTTACAATTTTATCCCGGCTTCCTCAGTTCCTCGCACACAAAAACCATGCGGGTGGGAGGCAGCGCTTTTCGTTAGGATTTTCTTTTACTTTCCATTTAAATTCAATATCTCCTTGGCTTCGTTATATGTGTATATATATTGGAGTGGCATTCACACACGGATTTATTCTTGAGCTTCGCACTGAATACGATATTCCTGTAGCCATGTACTATTTCAGCATTCACGTCGTCGTATTTTTAGTTCGCAACGGGGAAATGGGAGTATTTCAGTATTTCCGTGTCTCCTCGCCAGTTACTTTGCGGTTTCAGCTGAATTTAATAAAAGTCAAAGAGCTTGTCTTCAGATTTGGTGGCCGGGTGGAGAGATCATCTCATTTGCATAGTTAAGCGAGTCCATCCGACTGGAGTCTGGAGTGGCTAGAGTGTCTGGCATGTGGCCGCGATTTGAGTTTCGCGTTAATTCCCCACATCCTTGGCTCGCTCGCTTCTGCTTCCTTGGCTTTTTTTTGCGGCCGTGGGGGCTCCCTTGAGCCGTAATTTGAATTTCAAGTACAGAGCCAATGCCACCAGCTTACGGCTGCTGTGGCTCCCTCCTGCAACTCCCTTTCAGTCAAAAGCGGGGTTAGAGTGGCCCTTGACAAGCCGCTTCATGCTAATGTATTTTTGTTATAACGAAATTATTGAACCCATTTTAAAGTCTGCCAATTCGTAAAAAAAAGTTTAAATATGTATATTTCATTTTTATTAAAGAAAAGTTCTCTTAATTATTTTATTTATACGTTTTGAGTGAGACGGACTTTTTATATCTAAACAGTGTGACCATATCTACCTATTAATAAATAATAAAAATTTTTTAAAGGTAAAGTGATCGACATTGGTTAATATATTTGACTTATTATTTAATATATTCAGCTTAGCCATTTTATAACAATAAATTTGTGTGAGCAAGAAGTTTTTGATAAGTATCAAGTGTGACCCGATATCTCTCTAATTTTAATAATTTCATTATCATTTATCATTAATCAAAAAAGTTAACTAAGTAGATGGGATATAAAACAACAAACGGATTTTTAGAAATACTAAAGCTAATTTAAACTATTGTATTTTGTTGCATAAACTTCTGCTTAGACTCTTCGATAAGTATACAAAGTGTACAGGTTATGTATCTCTACAATATGCACAATTTACGTATAAGACAAGTTTACCAATTAATAGGTTTAAAAGCTTTTAACTAAGGATTATCCTTATACAGATTAATTTAATCTATATGCTACTTTTTAAAAACTACAACTAACATTTTGCCTAAACAAAAGTTTGTATTATTTACAGTACCTATCGTAAAGGTAAACCTATTAAATGGAATACAAGTCTTAAGCGAAGATTTTGATAGAAGTAATATTTTGCAAAAACTTGGTCCACCCCAACTGTGCCGTGTGAGAGTGTGAGTGCTTACAATGTAGCGAGCGAGCGAACGGAAGTGTAAATTGCACACTTGAAACCTGCCAACCTTCACCTCTCCTTCGGCGCGCACTTCTGCTCATGCTGTGCGTGTCTGTGAGTGTTGGTGTTTGTGCGGCGTGTGTTTTCCCCTTTTTTTTTTTTGTATTTTTAATGCGCCCAAGTCGCATTTACAGTCAGCTGGGATTGATTCGGGGCGAGGTGGGCAGCCCCACGCAGTATGCTACACGGAGCATATGTTGGGGCTTTAGACCGGGGAAGAGTGGCTAGTGGAAATTTGAAGGGGAAGTGGAAATGGAAATGCTTCCATTTCGGCGTGGGCGTGTTTCACAAATCATGTAAATGGCCGAGCGCCCTTCGTTGTATGTTTGTGTCTGAGTGTGTGTGTTTTGTGGTGCGTCAATTGCAATAAATAAATGAAAGCCTCTCGGTGAGGGGCCATAAATATGGCATAAGGGGAGTCGTAAAAAATTGAGCGTTATTAAAATTTAATTAATCTGTCAGCATGCAACAATTATGATTACAGTTCGCACACACAGACAGAGGCAGAGACAGCGAGGACGACACATGCACGTGCACACATGCGGCTTTTAGTGGCCGCCATTTCCCTCTTCATCTTCTACTGCGGAATCCTTGACAGCTCCAGGGGCAGCTATCTCTCCCGCTCTCACTCCTCTCTCTCTTTGTTGCTGTCGCTCTGCCGTCGCTGTGTGAGTGCGCACATGTATTTCATTTGATTAGGCTTTTGGCTAATCAGCCACAACCACACGCTCACACTGTCACTCGCAAAAAGTCAAAGTTAATTAAATTATGACTAAAGCTTTTGTCAAGTTGTCCCCGCTTGTTTTTGTTTTTGTCATTCGCACAGGGACACCGAAACAGGCAAAAAAACAACAAAAATAAATTGCTGTTATCAGGCAGCAGTGTGTCTGTTGTTGTTTTCGTTGCAGCTGCTCTGACGCACTCACATACACACTAGTAAGGAGGAGGGAGCACCGCGGGAGAGAAAGAGAGAAAGGGACTGGGAGCCAATTGTTGCGTTTCAATGACACTTCTTTTTTCTTTTTGAAACAATTGCAACGGTACTCACTTGGCACGCAGGGCCAGCTGCCTATCGCTGGGACAGACAAACTTGTTGGCCGTGTTGTTGCGGTTCTGGAAGTCCATCTTGTCACATTATCGTTGATATTTGGCGGTCACTGCACATCCGCTACGACTTTGTGTGCTACTGCTATTGCTATTGTTGTTATTGCTCTCGTGTCAACTAACTGTTGTTTGCGGCGTGCAATGCAACGCAACGAGACGATACGAGACGGGATAAAACACGTCCGAGTGCGCACGCAGCTGGTGTGCGACTGGAGGCACAATACAGCCGCAATGTCGAAAAGGCAACGGGAAAAGCAACGGCGTTTACAGTTACCATTGCCGCCAGCCGCTAGATATGGCAGTTTCCCCATTTTGCTGATTATCGAACAGGATGTGCTATCGAAATGACATTACCTATTCATCCAGTGTAGATCACTAGTTTTTTTCATTCCACAATAGCTATGGTTTTTATAGCCTACTTTCGGGCGGCTTTTGCACAAAACCTTTTATTTACCTCCGAATTGTGTTTCCTAATTAAATTGTGGGAAAATCAGAACATATATTTTAATTTAGCTTATAAATCTAAATCAATTTAAAAAAATTAATTTGTTTTATTATGTTTTACATTATTTCGAAATATATAATTTTATAAATAATTTCAATAATGTACAAAATTGGCAAGATATACTTTATCGATATGTCTTTATAGGTTGATCGATCCGGGTTCCATCCCTAGGCGGCACAGCTCTACCGCCTCTCTCCTCGCCTGTTGCACAGTGGAGTCGGCCTAACGGCCATATGGCCACGCGCAGGAAGCGGAGTGGCGGTATGTGTGTTGTGCTGGGCCGGAGCTTTGTCATTCTTGCACGCGCGCGGCCCGAAAGCAAAGCTCGGGGCTCAACTGCCTGCCACTTAAGCACGGTCATCGCACTGGCAGTGATGTCGCATATCCTTGTTCTTGCCTCTATCTAAAAAGTAAGTAAGTCTATGGATAATTAACATTTTAAGATTTAAATCATGCCAAGCACCCTGCTCGTTCATTGTATGCACATTTGCATTCGTAGTTTGTGGAGCTTAATTTCGCTTCTTACATATTTTGTAGGATTTTAAGATTATTTGTTTCAGTTTTTTCCGCATTTTCTATCTCACTTCAAAAATGAATATATATTTTTATCGATAAGAAAAACCTAGACAGAGCTGTCGTGAAAATAGCTAGATGGGCATCACTTACCGAAGGCTCGTGCACGCGCTAGCTCTCTCGCTCTCTTCCCCGCTTTGCCTTATGCCACTCTTAACCAGTGATGCCAATATTTTTTCACAAAAACAGGACAGATTTGAAAAAAAAAATAGGGAAAAAAGGCTGAAAATTAAAAAACAGGACAAAAAACAGGACAGATTTTTTTTTCAGTTTTATTCAGTTTATAGTGGCTTCTATGTCTCATCAACAACTTCTAATTTAGCAATCTTTTTTTCGTCATTG
>JAEIHY010019209.1:0-39089 GCA_018904565.1 Drosophila tsacasi
ATAAAAAATCAACCCGAAGCGAGCGCACGCCCACGGCGTGGTTGAGAGATCCCAGGCCAGAGGCAATCCGCTCCAGCCGGGCTTATCACCATCGGCCACCACCAGACCGGGCCACCTTTGCCAGCCATCCAGACCCCGCCGGTTATCGGTCGAGTGTTGTTAATTTGATAGAAATATTGAAACATCATCCCGCCCGGCTGCCTGCCATCCGGTTCGATCCGGATCCCTCGAATGTCTGTCGCCCAGTTGGGTGCTTCGGATTTGTTTTTATTTACGCCGAGATTCGGACCACAGAAAATTAATAAGCGCACACGCTCCTCCTCCTCTGATCCCCAACAGGAATATTCGCCAATGTGTGTTTGCGGTTCCTCTTACTATGAATACCTTATCAGTGCGGACTCCGGAGAGCCTCTGCCGCTGGACTCTGGGAATGTCCGAGGGGGGGAAAACGCGGAGTCGGGTCTCTGGATCCGAGGGGGATCTGGGGTGGCTGGAAGGGAGACAATCCGGCCTTATCGATGCTCACGCTCGCGCGCCATTCAAAGTTCACACTGGCGGTGCCAGAAAATCCGGATTTTTTTCCTCTCGTTCAATTTCGGTGCTTTAACGAGCGGCAAGCGCTTGGCAAACATTAAAATTAGGTTAGGACGGGGTCCTTCATCATCGCCAGAGCCATCGGCATCGGCTGTCTTCATCTGCGTCCAAGGCCGCTCTCTGGAAGATTCCGCTGAACTGACCTCGCCACGCGCGACTGTACTTCGCTCCGCCGGCTTATTATGATGATGGCGCGCTCTGTGGTCTGATTCCCCTATCTATTTATAAATCATGATTCCAAATCTGTTGCGTTCCGCTGAGGGGGAATCGAGGGGACTGGGAATTGGAAGTGGGACTGGGGACTGGGGACTGAGTACTCAGTACGAATCACACTGGTAATGGCAATGAGTCCACCTGTTACAACGCTGATAGAGGGCAAGGGCTTATCAATGTCCCTGATGTCATGTTGTCTTTACGTAAGCCCCCGCCAGACCCCACTCGGTGGCCCGTGCAGGGTGGCCGGATTACGTCCGATCCGGGGGTGGGCTACACACGAAGGTGGAGCGAAGGTTGCTCCGCCAGCGTGTGAATCACGGGCCCAGACAGCGCCGCCTGATAGCGCTGATAGCCACTGCCGTAGTCGATAGCGGCGGCCGCACCACCAGCACCCAGCAGAGCTGGCGGAGCACAGAACTCCCGCTTCCCGTCGCCGTGCCATTCACGTCATGGCGCAGAACTTTCGGCACAAGATATGGAACAGCGGCAGCGGCATGTGGCGTCGTCGTCGTCTGTTGACTGGAGATAACCATGTTATCTCGGCGCTCCAGACGCAGGAGCAGCGCCCACACACTGAGGTGAAAGCGCTGGCCAAACCCAAGAATGAAATTCTCCTACTAGGGGTTGTATAAATATATAAATTATATGATATATCCATATGTACAAACGTGTGTAAGATATACATACCCAAAAACGCAGTTCTGTGCGTCGAAGACATGCCTTAATGGCCTTCTGGGAGAAGACCTAAAACGGTTCTAGAATCGATTCTGAATCTTTAATATTTAGTTCTATGATTATTAAAGATCCTTTTCCAACTGAGAGCTAAACAACGATTATATCCTTAATTATTCAATGAAATTATATTAAAATCTGATTGATTGATATGTTTTAGGGATCGTAAATCCCAATCTTTCATCTTTATACCCTTGCAGGGTGTTCTAATTGTAATAAGAAGAAGTCATCCGACCCTAGAAATCATATAAATTCCTTCAGCATCAACAGTCGAGTTAATTTATCCCATTTACCCATTTTTCAACATTTTTATGGGGTTACATCATAGAAAGTATAGGTAATTATTAATATTAAAACTTCTGCTTCCGGAAGTTGGTTTTCTTTATTGTTTGCTTTATTTTTTGTCTCGCTTTTACACATTTAATTGATAATTCTCTTTTACCTATTTAATACATAAAATTGTGAAGGGTTAAAAAATCAAAAACTCAAAAACATACACACAAACTTCTTCTGGAAGTTAGCTTTTCTAGCTTACTTTAATTTCATTTCAACTTTTCATATTTAAGTGGTAATTCATTTCAACTTTCCATGTTTAATTGCTAATTTTGTTTTCCCTATTTAATAAAAGGCATTACTTCATACTCTTCGGAGATCTTATTGTTTTGTATAATTTGTTCACTTCCCATATTTTTCTGAATCATATTTACGATTAAAGTACCAAGTACCAATGACCATTGATAATGCTTTGTGATTTTGCGGAGGGTGGTTTATTCTAGATTCTAGAATCTATAGAAACTAGGACCGCGCAGTGACTTTTCTAGATTTTCTGGACTTCACCCCCACTTCCGAGAGCTCACAATGTTGTTCGTCTCAAAAGGCAGCCTTTGCTATTTTCCGAGTGCCCAGCTGGTGGCGAAGTTTACGTACCTGGGCCAGAGGCAGGGCAAGGTCTAGGGGGATGGGGTGGTGGCGGGCGGGCGGCCCTGTTCGGAGGTGGGGCTGTGCTGGCGGGGAATTCGCTTGGCGGTACGAAGTGCAAGTCAGGCAGACGGCACTGCGGCGATAACGCTTGCCCCCCAAAGAGCGATCATCGGGCGCACACATGCAGGATTGGCTGGCTGGCTTGCTGGTTTTCCACTTGTGCGTTGATAAGCGCACCCAGACCGCCACCCGGCTCCCTCTGCCCCCGGCCCCCGGCCCCCGGCCCTCCCACACCCAGCACGGAGTTACACTCACGTAGTGTGTGCTTTTGCCCCAGATCCACATTTGCCCCAGTCTGGATTTTTTCCACCGCGTCCGCTCGCACGCACCTGCTCCGCTCCGCTCTGCTTCGGCACGGCTTGGCTCTCTAGTGTTTTGGTTCCGACGGCCAGCACCGTGCCCCCCTGGCCCGTCTGCAGCCTTCGGGGCTGATAAGAGGCCACTACCAGGTCCGTCTGGCTGCCCTTATCAGCGGCCGGGTTTCGCATATTACCCGAACGCCAGCAGGCGGGCGGCTCATTCGATCGCAGAGCGCCTTAGCGAGAGCACCAGTCTCCCAATCTTCTTGTGAAAACCTGCTCCCACCATGGATATAGTAGTACAAAAGTCAATCTTCAACAGCGGCCCGGCCAGAGGCCAGATATACGAGCCGCCCGCCGGCTACTACACGCCGTACAACACCCCGCCGTACATAGCTCCGTACTCACCGGACCCGGGCACTTGGCTGGCGGATCACCAGCCGCAGCACCAGCAGATGCAGCACATCAGGTTCCCAACTCCGCCCATTACGCCGCCGCGTCCAGTCACCGGATACGGCTCCCAAGCCCACCTCTCGCCCGCCGCCCACCGCCACCATCGTACGGAGTCCGTCATCATGAAGGCCCAAGGCCAGCAGGACGAGATGTGCCCCAGCAGCCCCGCGGAGTTCCACGACGACAGCAAGTCCTGCAGCAGCAGCAGCAGCGAGTGTGGCACCAGCCACGATTTCGTGTGCAACTGGATCGAGTGTGATAGGTAAGAATCGGAGTCTTTATGGGGATTATTTAGTTTGGGGGGGAAATTATATTGCAGTTTGAAGATCCAGGAACAATATCATTATCAAAAGAGAAATATTTCACAAAAGGGGTTTTTCTTGAATGCTTAGTAATATTAATTCTATATAATTGAAGGCAGACAGATAACCTTTTATACATATGTTTACTTTTTGTAAGCATTATAGAAATTGAATTTAATTCCATTAAAAATTTCGATTAAAATCTTCCCGGAACTTAGCAGCATATTTTCCCCTTAAAGCCTGACTTTACTTTATTAATCTGTGCAATGAGATAATTCAGATCAGTTCTTTCATATATTTACATAGTACTCAGTTACCAGGCAGTTGACCATTTAAACTGATTACCAGATTCAACAGAAAAATCCAGCAGCCGACGTCTGGAAACGGTTGAACTTGTGGACTGAACTTTGTGATAAAGCCTTTGTGTGGATTCATAGCGATAATAATACAATTTTAGATCAAAGTTATAAGGCAAAAAAAACGATTTTATAGCCCAGATAAACAATAATTAGATAAAACATACAAATTACTCCCTTATAGCTGTACTTACGCCCGATTCTCCTCTTTGATCTTTACAGAGTCTTTGACACACTGGAGGCCCTTGCCCAGCACGTCACCCAGCGGCACGCCATTGCCTCCATCAGCGACGGACTCTACTACTGCCGCTGGCGGGGATGTCAGCGCAGCGAGCGGGGCTTCAATGCCCGCTACAAGATGCTCGTCCACACCCGCACCCACACCAAGGAGAAGCCACACCGCTGCCATCTGTGCGAGAAGTCCTTCTCGCGGGCGGAGAACCTCAAGATCCACATCCGGTCGCACTCCGGCGAGAAGCCGTACAAGTGCAGCTTCGAGGGCTGCCAGAAGGCGTACTCCAACAGCTCCGATCGCTTCAAGCACACCCGCACCCACTCCATGGAGAAGCCGTACATGTGCAAGGTGGCCGGCTGCCAGAAGCGCTACACGGATCCCTCGTCGCTGCGGAAGCACGTGAAGACCTTCAAGCACAGCATCCACCTGATCGCCAGCCAGCCCCTCACGCTGCCCACGCACGCCGTTCCCCGCCTCCTCGAAGCCAGCAGCGACTCCGCCTTCATGTGCCTGCCCGCCGCCGCCGGCAGCGTAGAGTCCACCTGCTCCTCCGCCTCCGCCCGCTACTATGACGACGCCAACAACGAGCCCAGCGACTACTCGCTGAAGCCCAAGCCGGGTGCGGAGTACTCGCCCAGCTACTGGCTGAGCGAACGGCAGCACAGCTACCTCCAGAGCGAGGACGACTTCTACGTGAAGATGGACGTGGAGTCGCCGCTGGATCTGCGCATGCACAGAATTTGAGCTGGCATCTGATGATGCTCCCCCAGTTCGCCTCTCGTCTCTCTCTTATCCCCGTCTCTAGTCATTGTGTGCTGTCCCCCAGCTCTTGTCACTACTCCTAGATTACTGTTTAACCTGATTAAAGACTGTTGTATTTAAAAAGAGATTTGAGTTTGAGATGGGGGAATAATGTATGGAATGGGTCCGTGGTTTTTAAATAGATTGTGCGAATTAATAAGAATTTTTAATTCTTAAAGCACTTGTTTGGAGAGCCAGGAATTTCCCAAGCACTAGTTGTAGAATACACGATCTTCGTTAAGTGATAACATTTGGAGAAGTGATAACATTCGAAGAGTAATTATTCTTATTTAGAATAAAATCCTTCATTCCTGGATGGAGAGATTTCTCTGGCTGGTTTAATTGAAAGATGTCTCAGAAAAGTAATTATTTTTGCTCTATTGGCTCTATTCTTAGATGTCCTTAAATAACGTGTAAATACTAAATCCTTATATAATGTCAATCCTCGGACTAAATGGGATTGGCTTGGCTTCAATGTTGATTAAAATTAAAGATTACGGAATGGAAATTCACGAAAAATAAACAATGCCAAGCCCAGCCTTAAAAAAAAACGGTTCAAACTTTTACAAAAAAACCCAAAAGTCAGACAGACAATCAGTAAACAATAAGAACCAATTAGAAAATGCCACGTGATCACAACAGTCACTTTTGATAATAGTTTTATGAGAACCTAAACAGCGCACCTCAGTCACCTCTGTTATTTAAGGGGAAAATCCCAAATTCCTCGTGGACACTTAAAGAAGCCCGGGGGGTATTTGAAAATATTTATTGTTTAAATGCTCGCATCTAGAGGAGTTTTTCTTTTTCACAACTGTTGATAACAGATTTAAATTTTCTTTTAGCGGCTTATAGGAATGTTAGTTTATCTGGAGATAACCTCTCGTTTCTTCTATACAAACAACAAGAACAAACAAAATAAATAGCAAAGTATTTCACATTTCGGAAATAGATAAATACACTTTAAAAGCGGTATCTGCGTATATACTGGCAACATACTACATACTTAGTAGAACCAAAACATACAAATTATGATTACATATTATTATTATTATAGTTGCACGCGCGTCGATTAAGGAAACTAATACGTTGCGTAGTCCCGCGAATCTGGGACTTTCCTGTACACCATTGTCCGCATTTTGCTTTACGCCCTAAAGAATCGTACGACGCGTACGATATATTGTCGACAGATCGGGCACTCGTTGAGCACCTTGCCACAGCTCGTGCAGGTGGCCATGTGGCCGCACTCGAGGAACACGCACTCTATGGGCGCGTCCATGCAGATCTTGCACAGCTCATCCGTGGCCAGTTTCTCCACAGCTGAAGGGGAGAGGAAGGAAGCATTAAATACACATTAAATTACAGATTACAAGCGAACGCTCACCTGGAGCCTGGCGCATGGTTTTCCACAGCCTGCTGACGCGATCAAGCAGTTCCTGCTTCTCGCAGCAGCCCTTGTAGTCGACGCGGTGCAGCATGAGCACCTCCTTCAACTGTTTCACTGTCAATGCCTCCAAGTCTTTTCTGCAAATCAAAGGAAACATTCCATGTTAGATTTTCCTTCAAAAACAGGAGCCAGGCCGAACTTACAAGTCCTCAAAGTCTTCCAAGTTTACGAAGCGCGAATCAATGCAGGCGGCGGGCTCATAGTCTGAGGGCGCCGCATACACATGGATGCCTTCGTCGTCCCAGCGAATGTCATCCTCCTGCGTTGGCGAGAACTCAATGGTCGGGGTTATGGGCATGTCCGGCGACCTTCCGCCGGCCGCCACGCTGATCGCGTCCACGCTGAGAGGCGAAACGGCATGGCTGCCCGACTCGGAGGCCTCTACCGACTTGGTGCGTTGCTCCAGGTACGTGAGAAACTCCTGAAGCTCGCGCTTGATGTCCTCCTCGGACATCTGCGAGTTCTCCAGGTGGCGGCGCATTTTCTCCACATGCCGACGAATGTTTGTTTTGTTTTTTCCGCAGCGCTGGCAGCTGTGGCGATGGGAGTGCGCATGGAGGCTGGGCTCGGGCTGCTCGCTCAGCGTGGACAGTCCCAGGCTGAGGCCAGGTCCACCGGGCGCCACCGGCGACTCCTCATCACTGGAGTGGTGGCGGCGATTCAAGTAGCCATCGGAACGGCGACGGGTAACCTTCTTCGTGCGCTGCGGCACGGCGGGGTGGGACGCTGGAGTCGGGTTGGCCGGACGCTGCTCTATGTTCAGGGTGTGGCTGCTCTCGCACCCTTCCTGACTGTCGTCCTCCCCGGGCGGCGGTCTGCTGCTGCGGAGAGTAACCTCCAGAATCTCCTCGGCGGCACTCGTGGTCGGCGTCTCCTCCACAGCCTCGATCCTGTTGACCTCTAGGACCTGCCACTGGTCCAGGTGGCTGCTGTTGGTGTCCGTGGTGGCCTTACTCTCGTCGGAGATGCCGCCGATGGCGCCCAGCTCTTCGAAACTTGACTGCGACGAGGCATCCGCCTTGGAACTGCTCGAGCCCGGCTTGGAGCATCCCGGACTCGTGTTGTTGGCAGTTTCTGAAGCCCCAGGACCATCCGTGGCCGCCTCCAGGGCAGCGTCAGGGTTCGGCACTGGTGGGACACTGCTGCCGGTTCGGAGCGACAGCGACACGCGCTCGCTGAACGTGGCCATAATCTCGTCGTCCGAACACTCGCAGTCGTCGGACTTGCTATCACGGATGTCGTCATTGGGCGGAGGGCCCTGAGTGGACCCTTGGGACGCGCGGGCCTGGCTGTTGCTGTTGCTGGGGCTGCTTGGCGAGCCGTTGGCATCGTGATTGCTCGATGCCGGCGTGGAAGTTGAGGGACTGCTGCTGCTCTGACTGCCCCCATTGACGGTGGCCGCTGGCTGGACGTGGACCGAGCCGCTGCGCTGCTCCCCGTTTACGGAGCTGGCGTACGTGGGAATCTCGCGCGTGGACACCCGCGGCTGCTCGAAGATATGTGAAGGCGCCTCCGCGGGCTGCCTGCTCTCCGGCGGCTTGGCGCTGGCCTTGGAATCGAACGCGGCGAACGAGTCGCTCAGGTTGTCGGTCAGGTTGGTGAAGAAGTTTTGGCACGACTGCTTGAGGTTGTCTATGGGGTTGGCCTGCCCGCGGCCGGGGCTGTTCGCGGAGGCGTTCGAGCCGCGTCCGGTGTCCATCTGGGCCACATGAGCCAGCACCAGGCCGACCAGCTCCTCTTTCTCTGCAATCGAGCGTCTGGGTAATTCGAGAAAGCAATGTAAATGAAGACCGGCGGCATGACTCACCTAGACAGCCCTCAGTGGAAATGTGCTTGGACTGCAAATAGAATATAAGATCCTTCGGCTTGAGCTTTAGCAGATCCGTCCTAAGCAGCGGGCGCTGGGCAAAGATTGAGCATCGCTGGCAGCGCCTGGCCACGATGCAGTTGGCACAATAGTAGCGTCTGCGGGAGAGGGGGCGAGACAGGCATATAGAATGTCATTACCCGGAATCCCCGACATTGCCGAAGGCCACTATTACTCACTTGCAGTCGAAGCAAGCGCGCTTGCGACGAAAGACGGTGAACTCGACACCGCAGCTCTCGCAGGGCATCTTGGCAGCCGGTGCTCTGGATGGTCCGTCAGTGGGGCTGGGGCTGCTTCGATCGACCCAGTGGCTGTATCCTTGCTCCTTCCTGCTCCCCTTCCGTCTGCTCACGCCCAGAGCGCTGGCATTGCATTTGTTTTTCAATGTCAACGCCGTGAATCACTGCTGGTGGGGCGATGTCCTGGCAGCGGCCTGCATGTCCGCCTCGCGGGGATTCGGTACGATAGCACTGGGATAACTCTCACAGCTGAATCATGGACGAGGATTTCGAACGTTCTCGCAATGATTTTGTGAATTTTTATCTGCAAAATAGCAACTTTTAGAGCTGGATCGACCACTCACGTTAGTATCGATAGATGTTATCGGTATTACCAGCTCTAGGGATTGCAAGGCCGCTGTTATCGGTCCCAACAGCAATCGATGGCACCAATTTTGGCGCCAGATTCAAACTCCAACTGGTTATTTGCTATAATTAAAAAAAAAAACATTACAACTCGGCTTGATTTCCTCTTTTAGTTGCTTTTATTTAATTCACATCCACTACTTACAGTTAAGTATGTAATTGTATGCATTTAAATATAGGTAAGTGCCATAAAATGTTGCAATCTTGTTTGTTGTTAAAATAATACATCAATTAGTCGCTAAATATTATTATATACGGTCTGCCTTTTGCTCCGCCTGCAAAGTCATTTAGTTATATGTATGTACACATGTTTTTGCCTTTTGCTTTCTTCCGTTGATTGAGCTTTTACGAAATTCTTGTCTCGATAAGTCTTTAATTACATAAACAAATGCGTCCGTCCGTTGCTCCGGCCAAAATGTCTCTCATAATAACTGATGGCAGTTGGAGGACGAGGTCCTCAAGCAGCGCCAGCACCGCATCGTTCGTTTTCAGTGGCTATACGCGTGGTTTTTCTATTCCTTTTCGTTTCCTTTTTAGCTAGAACTTAAGCGGCAGCAGCAAGAGAGCTAGTAATCAAGGGAGAGTGAAAATGTACATGTGCTATTTCTATATTGGCGAGTTGAACGTTGCTTGTGGCCCTGAAGAGTGTGGAAGAGACTGCTGCTGCTGCTGCTACTACGAGACCCGATGCGGATCCTCGGCCTTGCAGCGGCTCTGCAGGGGATCGTCGTTGTTGTTATCATCGTCATGGATGCCCGCCGACTCCAGCGCTCGGTTCTTCTCGTAGTCGACAAAGTCGTCGAACAGACTGGGCCACGCTTCGGTGTCGTCATAATTTTGTATATCACATTGTTCCGTAAAGTTGAGGTACATGTTCCATGTATCCTTCGGTATGCGGCGAATATTCGGGTGCTTTTCGAGGAAGTGTATCCAGTTGGAGAAGAGATCAGGTGTTTGTACAGTGAACACTAGTTTCCACAGGTCGATGGCCATCTCCAGGGAGAGGACGCGCTGGTCGGGCTCCAGGCCAAAGCTGAAATGAATGGATGATATTAGGAAATGGATGGATTTTCTCGACCTAAGCAATGTCTCACCGAAAGGTGAAGCGGTAGAGTTGCTTGAACATCTCGGCGTCCGCCTTGAGCATCTCAATTGTCTGCTCCAGCCGCAGCCGAATGCTCTCTATTGTGTCCGCCCGCATCTTTATCAGCCCCTCGATAAACTCGGTCTTTGTGAAGCGGCACATCTGCGAGGCATCCAGGCACCAGGCCAGGACGAGTATTGCGAACTCATCGGGCTGATAGTTGAGGTCATTGCACAGGCGCTCGATGCCGTCCGTGAGAATCATGTCCTCGTCGTCCGGATCTTTGTACACGTCGTAAAGTTGGTTCAGGCTCTGGTGCGACACCTCCATGGACTCCTTGACAGCTGTGTGTGTTAATGGTTGTGTTGTGGGAAGGAGGAGGAGGAGGAAACGTGTGAGTGGTACTTTATCAGTGTGCGCCGTGCAAGAGGGTTGCTGACTCACCAGTTGTTATGATATCGCTCATGGTGGGCGCAGTGCCATTAAGCAAACCTAAAGACTTAAAACTATTACGCTTAGTATCACAATTGTTTGCTTTCGCTGGCTTGAGTGGAGTTCGGCTAGAGAGCAGCTCATCGGTTTCTGAAGGGAGGAATGGGAATGGGAGGCGACCTTAGAACGAGGCGGTTACTGCAATTGGCCTTCCATCCATATGGATCGTACACTTACCGCGCG
Organism: Drosophila tsacasi; assembly: GCA_018904565.1. NCBI lineage: Eukaryota > Metazoa > Arthropoda > Insecta > Diptera > Drosophilidae > Drosophila > Drosophila tsacasi. The sequence goes on from JAEIHY010019209.1 coordinate 10,684, forward strand.
GCCTATCGTTGTAGAGGGCGCAGCGCTCGTTGGCATTGGGATTGGTGCCCACCGATTCGTAGCAGTTGGCCAAGCTGGTGGCCGCCGGGCAGGCGTTGGAGTTGGAATTGGAATTGGGGGACGAGGCGTTCGTTGGCAACGATTGTTCGGCGGCAGACTGGAAGCATTTCAGGCAATTGCCCATAGTGCGAGCGGGGCGCTCCTGGCTCCTGTACCGCTGGCAGCTCCTACCCCGGGCCGCCCTAGCAGGAGAACGCGATGGCAGCCAGTTTCGTGTGCTAACTTATGTTTGAAGTGTGATTTGTTTGCGAGTGTAATTGTTGGTGTCCCTTAGTGTTTTCGGTGTGGTAGTGACTCCTGCTGATGGCCCTATTTACTGGACATCGACGTTGGCACTGCGATTCCCGCTGGCGTCCCCAGTTCCACTGCTCCAGTGCTTTGTTGCTAATGCTACTGCGATTGCTACTGCTACTTCTGCTTCTGCTGTTGTTATTTTGATGCCTCCTACGCAAACGCACACTCATCTGGGTGTCTGTGTATACGTGTGGCTGTGGCCCTCACGCGTATACATATACATGTGCAGATGCAACTGCTGCTGCAATCACCACCACCACGAATCGCGCTCGCTTGTGCTCGTCGTGGTTGGCGCTCTTCACATCTTCACTTTAGCACATTTCAATAGCAGTTTAACATTAAATTTTAACCAACTTAATTAAGTATTTTTTCGTCCGTTTTTCACTTGTTAAAAAGTATCGATAATAATATGAACTAGGGTTGTTGATAATATATCAAAATATCCATATATCGATATTTTTCTAAAGATGATATTACAAAATATCGAAATAGCGATATTTTTATTTGATATTTTTTGTCAAGACTTATACATGAATTACAATATATAAAAGACAAAAAATGTATTTTTCATCGTTAAATACATTTTTATTTAAAAAGATAGACTCGCAATCGGAATCAGGGCTGCACCGCTAAGGGCTTTTTGACAACGATAGTTTCTTGTTACTTGCAAATGGCAATGCCATATCGCTGATACTTGAGAGAGAGCTATAAAGTGGGCGAAAAAAGTTAACGGATTTACAAACTCATTTAAGTTTTGTCAGAATAACAAATGATAGTTTCATGTCAGAAAATATTACTGCAAAATAGTTTATGCTGTTTAACTTTATAAAGATAAAGACATACAAATATATATACGTGAAAATACATAATATATATTAATAGCAAGACCGTTAATCGTTAGAAATAATATGATTAGGGAAACAATTTGCTAAATGACGAAATTTAGTTTGCTTTTTACTTTAAAACGGAATGGTTTTTATTAAGTCTTAATAATCAAATCTTATGTACCGCTATATCGTTTAGATATAGACGTGTCACCCGTGAGCATACTTTCTATAGCCCACTGTGCGCATGGTGAGCGCGCCGAAGTTTGAGCCAAGTTAACAATTTCATTCAACAACATGCAGTCGGAGTGGTAGAAAGTGCTTCCGGGTAAGTGCTGTGCTACGTGCATATTCTACCGATCGCGAAAGAAAAAGAAAACTTTCGGTGGGTCGAAAAAGAAAAGTGTCAAGTGTGGAAAATCTACCTCCTGTGCATGTGAAAAGCGGTCATGAACGGGGACAGCAGAAACTCGATCCGCACCGAAATATGTGTGTTGTTTTTGCTGTTTATTTACGGTGCAGGCCACCGATGTGTGTATATCCGTGGTAAAATGCTCGACTGCCCCCCGATTTTCGGCATTTTGGGCAATTGAAAACCAGCCAGCGCAAGGTTGACTGAACTTGGGCAGTTGTTGTTAGTGCTGTTGGTAGTTGAGAGTTGAGAGTTGGGCTTTGAGTCCGATATGTAAGCCAACGCCAGCCCGACATGTTGTACTGACGTTGGTAGTGCGCGCTTGTGGCTAAGCGTGTGTGTGCGCGTGCGATTCTCCGGCCAAAGACACACTTTTCTTTTTTGTTTTTTTTTTTTTGTTTTTCTTCTTTTTGGATTATTAATTCACAACGTGTGAACGCTGGGTAACAAATGAAATCTGCTTAACGGCCAACTCGTCGGGGCTCATCTTTGTACGCTTTTTAATTGGTCTTAACACTCACACTTGCCACTCAAAGAAAACGGGGCTAGAAACAAAAGTGTTTAAGTAATCCAAATAATATAATTTGTAAAATAGCTAAAATAATGAACATAATTCGAAAGTAAGATTATTTCCCTAAAATCAATATAAATGTATTTCTGAGACTAAGTTAATACCCATTGACTTCATTTTTAAATCTATCCATTTAAAAGCAAGTATTTCTATCCAAAGTTAAAATATATCTAATCGCTAAGCTGACTAACTTTAATAAGAGCTGGTCCACCGCGGATATCTTGAAGGTGGCCCTAAATCACTTTATTAAAAAGATTCCTATATCTATAAAAACAAAAACTAAAATGTGTTAGACAATTTGAAATCAAAAATCTTAAGGACACCACAACAAAATGATAATTTAATACCCCTTAAAATCACAAAATATTCAGCCTCTACTACTAATTTCAAAACACGGTAAATCCAGCTTTCTCGTTATATCTTAGGTGTACATAGCCTCGGCCATGGCCGACATTTCCCTGGGTATTTGGAGCATATTGTCCAGGTAGCCGGCCAGCTCATTGACATTTGCTTCGCTGGAGCTCTTGCAGGGAGGAATGCGTGGCTCGTAAATATCAGCTTCCAGATTTTCACACTCCCTGATTAGATCTTGAAAGTCATACGCAAGGATCCGAGGGTTCCTGGTTACCGGTTCTTCCTTCTGCATATTCTCGCACTCATCAGTGAGGGCCTTCATATCATAGATATTCCGAGTGTCAGGAACTTGTTTGCTTTCGATTACCAGGTCGGAGGACCTAACCCCGTTTGAGCTTTCCGGTTCGTTTTTCAGAATGCTCTTGAACCACTCAGAAGGCTTGGATTCTTGCAGCAGGCTTGAATTGTCCTCCTTATTTGTTAGGATTTCCTTAATCCACTCCTGTGACTTGGCCTGGGATTTGCTCTGGAGGCTTAAAAGCGTAGACTTTTTTAACAGGTCCTTGTGTTTGAGAGGTTGCTTCTTGACTACCAGTTTCTTCGATGTTTTATCATTTAAAAGAGTAGACATTTTATATTTATGCCAACAACCTGGAAATTTATCATCAGTTGAATTATAGTTGAAGTGCTCCTTCCATTCCTCAGCACTGGACTTCTTCTGCTGGAGCCCCTGTAGAGGGGACTGCTTCAGCAGACTCTTCTGCTTCGGCGATTTCTCAAAGATCTCTATTTCCTGCACTTGGTTGTTGTTAGCCGAAACCAGGGCTAAATCCATTTGGAAGCTAGGAAACTCAACTGGAATAGGAATAGAACACCCAATAGGAACGATTATCTCCTCCTCATCTTGTCTCTCTTGCTTCAGCTGTTGCTTCTTAACTCTTGAATCTTCTTGAGTGCCACAAACTAAGGACTCCATCGAGGTGCTTTGGGTTATCCCTTCGATATCCAAAATGTTCAATTCAGCCAGCTTATCCAAAGATTGGGATATCCTTTCCTGGTATTGTGTGTAAAGGTGTCGTATGAGTGGCTATATGAAGTATACGATTGGAAGTATACTGCAAAGCCTATTCACAGGGATTTTTCGTTCCTTTAATTTCCAGTTCGATACGAGAATTTCCAACGCCAGTCTGATTGAAAGATAGCAGAGTCTCGAGAATGTCTTCGGATCGGTTCCACAAGTGAGTACATGCAATTAATTTGGTTCTATCTTATCGCTGCTCCGCGGCATGCACAAGACTCATTAACGCCTCTGATAACCCCTGCAGGGCCGCTAAAGATGGGCTGCTGGATGTGCTGGCAGCGGCCACCAGGAAGGACACAAATTCCAAGGACAGTGACTCCATGACGCCGGTGATGTGGGCAGCCTTCGAGGGGCGGCTGGACGCACTGCGGCTCCTGTGCGGGAGGGGGTAAGTCCGAAGAACATTACTATGTATTTCCACCCTTTCTGATCAATCTTTTTCCATTTTCTTAACAGCGGTGACCCCGACAAATGCGACCAGTTCGGGAATACAGCCTTGCACCTGGCCTCCGCCAAGGGTCACCTTCACTGCGTTGACTTTCTCGTAAAGTTCGGTGTCAACATCTACGCCTTGGACATTGACAAGCACAGTGCCAAGGACTTGGCAGCCATCAATGGAAGAGATGAGATCCTGCGCTACCTGGACGTGGCCACTGCCAACTTTGAGGCCAACGAAAAGTTAGAATATAACAAACTATAGCTTTTAGTTTAACTTCTAAGAGTCTACCTTATTTTTTTCCCAGGAAGAAGTCCAGGGCCCTGAAGGAGCTGGCCGAAAAGAGCTGCGAGAAGCGAGTGCGCGAGTACATGAAGCGGCAGCAGCAGCGCCAGGATCCCGAGTTCGCTGACCACAGCCCTCCTGGCGGGGCCACCAAGTCGGGCAACATGCTCTCCACGCTCAAGCAGAAGATTTGGTCCAGCCAGGGCAACCTGAACAAGCCACCCAGGGATCATCCGCCTCCGCCTCCGGCGCCCACCAAGTTCAGCGATCTGGTGGGCAGCGGCAGCAGCAGCAGCGGCGGCTCAACGATAGCCAGTCGAGCGGGCACGGTCCAGAAGCGACCGTCGCAGGCCCAGAAGCAGCACAGCAGCACGTGTCCGCACTCGAAGCTGTCCGCCGGCGACGGAGACTTCAAGGTCCGAGAGCTGGAGCCGGATGGCAAGCGGACCATCACCTCGCTGAAGGGACTGCAGCGGGACTCAGAGGTGATGTACGTGGGCACCTTCAGCTCCAACGAGGACAGCGTGGGCAAGCGCGGCAAGATTAGCGATGTCTTCGAGTGCCTGGAGGCCGACGAGCCGGATCACAACGATCATCGCAGTGGCTACAGCACGGCCCTGGCGCGATCCTTCTCGCAACCGGACATTCTGGGCGATGGTCCCCTGGCCCAGGAATTAAGCGAGGAGCTGACCCTGCAGCGACCCGTGGGACTCTTCGATAGACCCACCATGCTGGGCAGCATTGCCTTCAGGCGCTCAGTGACCGCCGCCCTGAGCCAGCTGCAACTGCACACCGACACCAGTTCCACGTCCACGATGCGGCATGCGGCCAGCAATCCGGCAAAGCCGCGGACTGGCGGAGGCAAGGGCCGTCTGTACTTGAATCTGTCCGACGACACGGACTCCGAGGGCGGAGGACACGACATCTACAGCGACGACGACGATGACGATGACAGAGAGTCGGCGGGCAGTGCCCTGCAGCGATTCCTGGCCGTCTGGGCCTTGGAGGAGTACCTGCCAGTGTGAGTGATCCTGATTCTGAGTCTTGAGTTAAGGATTTCTGATCTTATTCCTTATCCATTTCAGATTTCAGAAGCAAGAGATTGACCTGGAGACCTTGATGCTGCTCACGGAGGCGGACCTCAAGTCGCTGGGCCTGCCGCTGGGACCCTTCCGGAAGCTCACCTTCGCCATCCAGGAGCGACGCAATGCCCTGGCCAATCCCGGCCCCCTGGTGGACAGTCGCCTCTAGTGCTTCGTCTACTATATTCGTTCTATTTGGTCGTAATACTTTTTAACACGTTCTACTAGCCTAGTGTACATACTAAATTAAAGCCTAATTTGTATCACCCAGAGACCTGCTCCACATCCTCTTTCCCTCGGGCTAGCCCGCCACCTGCTGCATCAGGTAGAGGTTGGCGTAGATGCGGTTGAGGGCCATCAGCTCGTCGTGGGTGCCGTGCTCTACGACCACGCCGCGCTTCAGCACACAGATGAGATCCGCGTTCCGCACGGTGGTCAGGCGATGGGCAATGGTCAGGCATGTGCGGCCGGAACGGGCCTCGTCCAGGGCCTGCTGCACCACCTTTTCGCTCTCGAGATCCAGCGCCGAGGTGGCCTCGTCCAGGATGAGTATCTTGGGGTTCCTGACCAGCGCCCGCGCAATAGCAATGCGCTGCTTCTGGCCACCGGACAGCTGCGAGGTCTTGCCCAGCCGCGTCTCGTATCCCTGGGGCAGGGCACTCACAAAGTTGTGGATGTTGGACTTCTTGGCCGCCTCGATGATCTCCTGCATGGACACATCGTCCCGGAAGTTGTTGCCATAGGCAATATTCTCGGCAATGGTGCGATCGAAGAGCACCGGCTCCTGGGACACCAGGCCCAGCTTGGAGCGCAGCGAGTCCAGGGGGAAGTCCGTGCTGGGAACTCCGCTAAGGTTGACGGATCCCGACACAGGATCGTAGTAGCGGAGCAGCAGCTGCACGCAGGTGGACTTGCCGGAGCCAGAGGGACCCACGAGGGCCACCGTCGTGGACTTCTTGATGGTGAGGTTCAGACCCTCTAGGATAGGAGTGCCCTTTCTCGTCGGGTACTCGAATCCCACGTTTTCGTAGACAATGTCTCCCTCGGATTTCTGAATATAAAAGATATATAAGGAGATATCCTAACCATAATCGTATAACAACTTACCTCCACCGTGTTGTACGGACTCTGTGGGGGATTGGCCTGCGTGGATGTGGCCTTGAAGAGCTGCATAAGGCGTCCTGCGGACAGGATGGCATCATTTACATTTGGGGCATAGGCCAAGGCCTGTCCCAGCATCCAGGAGCCAAAGATCAGGGCCTCCGCCACCTTGATAATGTCCTCGTAGTCCATCTTTTCGTCCGCCACCAGAATGCCACCATAGTACATGGAGATGCCGTAGGCCAGGAAGGGAGCAGCCTGTCCCAGGGCAAAGACCAGGCCACGGAAGCGCACCTTGCGCCTGCAGGCCGAGTCCACGCGATCGATCTGCTGAATGTACTGATCCAACACCTGCCTCTCTAGGCCCAAGCCATTGACGGTCCTGATGTGGGTAATGGCCTCCACGGCCACCTGGGAGGCATCCTCGATTGCAGCCTTCGCCTTCTGGGCGCTCTTCATGATGAAGCGACCCTCCAGGTACACCGACAGACAGACCAGCGGCAGGGTGACGAGCGTGAGAAGCGTCTGCTGCCAGGAGAACACAAAGCCAACGATCATGCCCACCACCAGAGTGGCCACTGCCTGGAGCATGGTGCCCACACGGGCTCCAGTTGCCTGTTGGAAACGAGAGGGATTCCGGAGTTAGCTAGCCGTAAGGAGCACACAGGGATCTCAAAAAACTCACCCCCTGAACGTTGGAACAATCGCTGGCCAGTCGGGAGCACAGTGCTCCCACCGAATTCTTCTCGTCATCGAAGTAGGCAATGTCCTGGCCTAGAATGGTTCCAAAGGCCCGCTTCCTGAGACGCGTTGTCATCTTGACTCCGGCCGCCGTGAACATGTATGTCTGGAGCATGTTTCCCACTCCCGCCAGCAGACCAATGCCCACAAAGATCATTGAAATGTTGATCACTTGGCGGCGCACCTCCTCGTCATCGCCGTCGGAGAGAATGCCAAAGAAGTTGCCGAAGAAGAGACCCCACAGCGGGAAGGTAGAGCCGTGCATGACGGAGGCAATGCTGCCCACCACCATGAGTCGCCACTCAGGGGCATTGAGCTTCATCAGCTGGGTGAAGGACACCTTGGGGACCTCTTCCTTTTGCTTCTTTTTCTTGTTGCGACGCTGCGAGCGACCTGGAAGGGGAAATTGTTGAGATGTGATGATGAGTTATTTAATCTATGAATCTGTGTTTAAAGTTAACCTGTCTTTATAAAAACTTTGTTAAGACATAAGTGCCATTATCTTATTGTTAAGGTTTTTATTGCAAACTTTATCAAATAATAAACTCTTATTTTGGTTCCGGGAAATATTTAAAACGAAATCAGCTAAAGTCTAAACCAGTTTCAGTTACATATATCTTACAAGTTATTAACTGAAGCAAACATGTTTACACCGATTCATGGATTATAAAATGACTTCTTTTATCGTTTCTTACCATTCTTGTAATTTAAAAAGCGTTTAAGAACACCAAAACTTCCATGAACGCATGGTATTTTATGCACTCTAACTACTGGTTTTTCAAGGCTATGTTCTTTGCTATCTACACAGAAAATAATAGGAACTAAACTTGAAAAATGTTAAGCATTCTTGGAAGAAATTAATTATATATGAATAAAAGTACATTTAATTTGAACAAAATATAATAAAAGTATTAAAAAAACATAAATTTTTGTAAGAGATCAAGGTAAAGTAAGTAATAATATTTCTTTCCAAACCAAAATAATTTTTATAACTTTTAACTATAATAAAAAAACCCACAAAATATATATATTCTTTTGAAACTAAAAAAAATCTACAAGCTCCCTAAAATATTTTTCCGTTTAAAAAATTTAATTTAAAATTTAAAATTAAATACTCCCCCAAAATACTCTTCAGTGTAATCTTCTCGCTTCCACTTCTGGTACTTACGCTTGCGTCGCGTGCTGGCTCTGAAGCCGCTGTCCCGGCTGCTGCCCGTCTGCAGCTCCGGCTGGGCATCCTCCTCCTCATCCTCCTCCTCGTCGTCATCGTAGTCGCTCTCCTCGTCAGACAGGTTCTGCGTCTTTTGCAGGGGCCGGGCCTCGTCCCCCTCGGCCTCGGTGGCCTCCTTTCGTCGCGTAATGTTTACCAGGTCGCAGTAAAGACCCTTCCGCTCCATCAGCTCCTCGTGGGTGCCCTGTTCCGCCACGACGCCGTCCTTAAGGAAGACAATCTTGTCCGCATTGGTGATGGTGGAGAGGCGATGGGCCACCACCAGAGTGGTGGGTCCCTGGCTGGCCAGCTCCAGGGCGCTCTGCACTCGCTTCTCGGATGTGGGATCCAGAGCGGAGGTGGCCTCGTCCAGGAGGAGCACCTGCGGCTGCCGTACCAAAGCCCGGGCGATGGCAATGCGCTGCTTCTGTCCACCGGAGATCTGGGCACCCTTCTCACCCACCTGGGTGTCGTAGCCCTTGGGCAGCCGACTGATGAAGTCGTGGCAGTTGGCCGCCCTCGCTGCCTTCTCGATTTCCGCCTGGGTGGCGGCGGGTCTTCCGTATCGGATATTCTCGCCAATGGTAGTGGCGAAGAGAACCGGTTCCTGGCCCACCACTCCGATCTGGGAGCGCAGCCAGCCGACGTTCAGAGAGCGGAGATCCCGTCCGTCCAGTTTGACGCTGCCCGCCTCGGGATCGTAGAAGCGCTGCACCAGCTGGATGAGGGTGCTCTTGCCGCAGCCGGAAGCGCCCACAAAGGCCACCGTCTGGCCCGGCAGCACGTCCACCGTCAGGCCCTTGAGGATCTCGACGTCGGGGCGGGCGGGGTACCGGAACCGGATGCCCTCGAAGCGGATGTGCGCGGCAATGCTCTGCGGTCGGTCACCCTTCTCGTCCATGGGATCCACCTGCGACGGCCGGTCGATGATGTTGAACAGCGTCTGTCCGGCGGCAGTGGCCACGGCAATGGCCTCCACGTGCGGTGAGGCGAAGCCCAGATTCTGGGCACCCATGATCACGGCGAACAAGACGATGACCAAGACGGCGGGCGTGTAGACGCGATCGGGCAGATCTCTTTCGTCCAAAATGAGGGTAACGCCATACCAAATGGCCAGGGCCATGCACAGGTAGATGATCAGCCAGGAGATGGCATTGCCCAGGCCCGAGTACAGACCCTTCTTGCGTCCCGTGGTTTCGGCAGGGATAAGCAGCTTCCCGAAGCGAACGTTCTCCTTCTCCTGCCCACTGAAGGCGAATACCGTTCGAATGCCGCTGAAGACCTCCTCAGCCACGTTCGCCGCATCGGAGTAGGCCTTCAGTTCCTTCTCGGCCAGCGAACCCTGGAGCCGGGCCACCACACTGGTTGCCACAATGATAAAGGGAACACAGCTAAGCACCACCAGGGTAAGCTTCCAGCCGTACACAAAGGCGGACACTATGCCGATCACAAAGGTCATGATCAGGAAGACTACGATCACCACCTTCTCGCCAATGCCCTCCTTGAGTTTGTCCAGGTCTCTGAAAGGTTAAAAAAGTTAAAAATTATAATAAATTGTAGAAATGTTGGGATTTAAGGCTGTCTAATACATTACTTCCCTGGGATGTATGCAATTCTGTATAAATAAGACTATCTGCTTTTTCTGCTCCCTGAAGAGCGTACACTTCAGGTAGCGACTCTGTCACTGTTCTGCTCCTTATGAAATTCCTCCTGAGCGCTCAGTATAAAATTCATGTATTGATTGATTATGAGGAAAAACATAAGGAGCAGAGAAGTGCCAGATTCAGTAAAAAAGTTAACTCTTTAGCAAAATTATCAAATAAAATAAATAAACGCCTTTAAAAACGTTTATAATTTCAAGCTGTTTTCCTTACTTTACAAAGTAAATATGGGATATCTTGCTATGAAAGGAAATACAATTCTTCAATTAGGTTTACTTCACAAACACTATAAAGTTGTTGGTTTCCATACTTTTTAAATAAATATCAACTCAAGACTCACTACCCACCCAACGCTCAATCAAAAAACTAAATGCAAATTTCACTCATGAATATGTAACGAGTTTCCCGCCTCATTACTTAATAATTACCTTAGTTCTGCCTATATTAATAACTATGATTGGGGTAATTCTCGAATTACTTCTGTTTGACTATATTAATATAATTAAGATAACTATGTAACTAGTTCTAAACTTGAGTCAACTCACTCTGTCATCTTGCTGGCAAAGTTGGAGCCCGAACTGGTGTCGTACCAGGCGATATCCTGGCGCAGCATGGCCTCCAGGAAGAGCTTGCGGATGCGATCGATCTGATTGAGGGCGATCCTGTTGGCCAGGTCAATGGCCAGGGTGATGAGCAGGAACATGGCAACCGAGCCCACCAGACTGCCAATGCCAAAGGCAATGGAGTCATCGATGATGGCCTGCCGGTTCTCCTCTTTGCTGGCATTTGTTCTGTAGGAAAAATGGGTTTAAAAATCCGGTTTTCTCTTGAGAAAACTTGAACTTACAATTGCTTGCCACCGCCGAACATGGTCAGAGCAAATGAGGGCGAGGAAGTGCCCACGCCCACTGTCCGGTCCACTAGAAGGGATGTGAATTCTCCATAGATGATCATGAAGTAGGGTATGAATACGGAGGCGCCGGTGCCCACCAGCAGGCTGAATATGAACACGCAACGCTCACAGGTTGTTGAGTATCTGAACTGCAGGTTGCCAGGATAAAGAAAGCTTGTTAAGACTCACTAACAGAATCTTAATAATATTTAAACTCACCAGATCAAAGTAATTGTACTTTTTGACTGGCCCTGCTCCCGACGCCTGGGCCTGAAAGTCACCCGCCTGGGGCAGCTGTGAGTCCTCCTTCTTGGCCATTGTGTGTGAGATACTTGGCTATAAAGCCTAAGAACAAAGCAGGCAATTAGTAAACAAGTCCAGAATTGGGCACTATAATTTAGTGACTGCCAATTAAACAATTAACCGCACAAGACTAGGTTTTATCTGGTAAATCGGCCATAAACGGGGGGCGGCTATCACTACACCTCAGGCGAGTTCATTGGCACAAATCTCTGGACAAAGAATAATCATTCTGTTGGCTAATGTTTTCAAAATGATATTAGCTTCTTCACACCCATGTAGAATGTGTTATTCTGCTTCCAGAAGAGTCACTTTTTTTGCTTCAATTAAATGGGTAATTATCTATGCATCTCGCGGGAACACGTAATAAATAAACCATTACGCTAAGAGCCACTAAATATTACACTATTTATCACGCTCAAGTGTGTGCAAAATGCATTTATGGTAGCACTCATTATATAAAGCATCTTGGCACTTGGTTACACGCGGCTTGCAAAGGGCTCCACTGGCTGGTTAATCAGCAAAAAACAATTTTCCCAAGTCAATTTAAGGAAATTAGTTCGATTGCGCGAATGAAAAAGCGTCCATAAATTAATAAATTAGAAGCAATTGGAAAGCGAGATATGTGTTTTTTTTTTATATTTATTTATTGCGATTGTCAATTGCCAGGCGACATGCACTTCCCCGCGACAGGGAGCACTTCAAAGACTTGATCAGTTCTTCAAAGATACGGATACTCCTCGACTTGATCAACTCGCTGTACGCCACTTACTTAGCACGTGCCGATTTCTGCGGACACTGTTTAACTTCGCGTTTGAAGAACTACTATATGGTATGTTATATTTATTTTTGGTATTTGGTGTTTGGTCAAAACACTCGAAAGTGCCGAGAGACGTCTGCTGCCGACGAGTGCGCGATCTGAACTGGACAACCATCGCCTCGACGGCTGCGACGACAGCTCGGTTTCAGATCGCGACACTCGGGTCTCGGCTCTTCGAATTGCAGGCTGATCGACATCGGTTATAAGTATAATGTGTGTGAGAGGGGATTGAGGCTATAAACACGATCGTATAATTTAATCGGGGCTCCCCTGGCAACTGCTTGCGTCCGAGCTGAAGACTCATTCCTGGGACTATCCTGTGGACGGAATTACTGTGACAGTAACACTAGTTAACTCAGAATTAGTTCTTGAATTCAATATATTACTAAGATACTTAAGGTTTCTTACATTTATATATATGGATATATTTCTAATAATTATAGTAATATTTTAATTAATACATTTTGTATAATTGTAATATATTTCCAATTTACTTAAGCTTAAATTTTTATGATTTTTAAGGTATTTCTTAACTTGTAACTATTTATTTTCTAATTTTTTTGTATTTGCTATCACGTTTAAGGAATATTTATATTAATATTATTATGAGATTGTCCTTAAGTTCTCATTAAAGACTCCCTATGTCTTATGAAAATTATTATGAAGTCCCTTTTTTTCATTATATTGTTTATCAAGCTTGCGGAGTCTTTTTAATACATATTATTATTAAAGCCTCCGTAAGTTCTCACTAAGACTCCCTAAGTCTTATTAAAATTATTATGAGGTTCTATTATTAACTTTACCTTGGGAGTTTTATTAATATTACTATATTACTATATTCTAAGAGTAATATAATACTATAAGATATTCTATTATTAATCTTGTTTTATTGGTCTTTAATATTATTTTAGTATTCTGTATTTATACAATTATTCTGTCATTAAAACTTTATTAAAATTGCATGTCACCTTAATCCAGGCTTAGTAATTTTAATAATAATACTTATACTAATAATATAGTGGCATAAACTTTAAAAATGACGTCAGTTTTTGTAAGTTTAAGCTATTGATAAATGCTGAAAATGCTTTTTAAGATGAATGAGACATTTTTCTATACTGCAATCTTTATATCTATCTATAGTTAGCGCTGAGTTAAATCTATAGTTTGATCTTAGTAATTTTTTATATTTATTTAAGGTATATTTTTTAATAAAAATTATATATATAAATTAAGTATTTTATTTGTTTATTTGCTCAGAACTAACAGAAATTATTTGAATATAAATACAAGTAACTTCTACCTTTATATTCAGATAAAGAAATTTAAATGCTTAAAATAGTAAAAAAAAAGCCTTTTATGTTATTGCCGAACTATTATTAACATATTTTGTTGGGATACATATATTTCTAAATTTCTATACCTTTATTCGTTTTAAATTAAATTTTAAGTAATTAATTAATGGGCTTAAGAAATTCTTGTTATTCCTTCTACTTTTATTTAGTATAAATTGTTGTCTTTTCAATACTTGTAACTAATTTAAAATCTATATTTATACAATATTTCAACGGATATTTACTTTGTTGACCACTGAAACGTGTCTTTGGGTGCTTCAGCTGATGCAGATTGGCCAGATTAGATTGCCGTGGCAGATCAATTCGGCGTTACGCTGACGCTTATCAGTCCCTCATAGCATAACCAGTATTTGTCTAGACTCAACGCGTATCTGTTATTGTTTTGCTGTGTTGTTTATTCCCCTCGAGAGGAGTTAAACCAAATGTTTAAGCCAAGATGCATGGCGCACATTACACATGCGCGCATGGTTTTCCCCCCGGTTTTTTAAGCAGAATTCATAAGATCGGGGGACTAACCGAGAAGAAATCTGTATCTGTATCGCGTGCGACCTGAATGATTCATCCGCTCGCTGGGGCTCAGGTGTGCGGTGGAATACCTGTGCGAAATAAGTGTGGAGACATTCCCAGCGCGCTGCCTTTCCCAACGAGGAACGAGGAACCGTTCCACAACTTCCCCAATCCAGTCCGATTTGTGCGATTTCTAATTATAATCAATCGCAGGGCTTGTTTATGCGTATTATTTCACCATTTCTGTTCACCGAATGAATAAGCAAAACTGCAAAAATTTCCAAGAGGAACCTCTCTGGGCAATCTAATCGGGCTTTCGGTCATGTAAGCACTCTTATTGGCCGCAATCAAACAAATGAGAGTACCAATAAAATAAATGATATGCGTACAGAGTGTGTGTGTGTATTAAAACAGCAAACATTTCCTCAGCCGATTTGTGTGTTGTTTTTTAGGTGTTTTTCGCCAGGGCAGATAAGTCGAATTGTGGCCAATTTAGACAAAGCTCCGCGAATAGATAATGCCGACAAGTTCTAGGCTTTTGGCTAACCATTATGCCATTTATTAGTGATGAAATAATCGGAAAGGCCCTCGAAATGAATGAATAAAGGCTCTCCTGATCACGGACCTAGGTTAAAATTCGTTGGTTATCTGAATCAGAATTTTTATTCCTACAACTCGTGCATATTTATAGATGTGGGAAATAATTCTGGCTATATCTTAGAACAACAATCGAGTGCGAAAGTGGAGTGCTTTTGTTTGCACTTTTAATTCTATTTTCTTAATCAGACTTGACTTTTGGCTTTGTTTCTTTTCAAACCATTAACATTTAATGCGACCCATATATTTCACATCAACATTATACATATACTGTTGTCTGCGAATATATGTGCAGAGATTGTTCTAAAAGATTGGGTGGCTTCTTTAAAGGTTTTCAACCTGTTAATGTAATTTTCAAATGTGTTATAAAAAAATAATTAAAATAAATTGAAATTAAATAAATGAATTAAAATTAATACAAGAATTAAGTAGCTTTTATTTGCTTTAAATTGGTTCTCAAATTTTATGAATTAAAATTAAATAATAAGAAGTGATTTACATTTCAAATCTAATTCTTTTCTCTTTTGTTTATAGTTTTCAAGGTGTGTTAAAAAGGTTCAACAAAATTAAGAGAAATTCTGAGAAACAAGAAGACATATACTACAAAAATTTAAGTCAAATACTAATGGAAAAAATATCTGTCAGAGTAGAAAGAGAAGAACAATATTTAAAAACTGAGAAATATTGATTTTAAATGGTTGAAACAAAGTTCAAGAACATTACAAAAATAGCAGAGAAATAAAAAAACTGCTGAAAAATAGGATAAAAAAGTTACACAAATTAAATTAAATTATTTAAATAATTAAATTAAATTAATTATTTAATTAAATTAAATATCAATGTTTTTTTTACAAAAAAAAAAAAAAGAATTTAAATTTATTTTCAACAATTAAAAATTAAATTATTAAAAATAAAAATAAAGATATAAAATACGTTGTTATTATACAAAAAGTAAGTAATAAATATTCAATAAATATTTATTTGATTTAACAATGAATGGCATTTTATAGAACCATAATTACTATTGAATTCCATTCTATAAAACCTATCAAAGATATTTTTAAAATTACAAAAATTGCTATAAAAAACAAGCAAACTCAACTAATGCAACATTACAATATGTATAATTAATATTGAACCCTAATAAATTCTGGTATATATATGTATTTATATTCAAGTAGTTATTTAATCTGCATGAAGTTATTAAATTAATTTTGGCAACATATTCTTAACATGTTATACATAAGTGCAATATTAACCTAAAATATAGTGAATAAATTTATGTTTTACTTAAAATTAAATTGGTAATTCCATAACTATTCAGATTTTGAGCTTTGCAATCCCAGTTTAATAGGGGAACAATCAGTGGGATATTCTATCAGTGCATTTAAAGAAAACAAATTATGACGCAGTCGCTGATATTTACTCTTACCCACTCTTTCTTCTTTTCCCTCGCTCTTTAAACCCGTGTTGACGTCGAGAAAAACCAGAATCTGTATGAATAAATCTCTGAACAGTGAGCGTTGACCAATAACGGGTAGTCGTGGGATATGCCGGTTTCTATTCATTCGGAAACTGCGTCTGGGTTCAAGGAATTCCCAACATACTCGTACGACGGACTTCTGGCTGGGAATACGACGAATCTCGTCTTCAAATCCGGACATTGAGCCACCGCAGTTTATAACCAAAGTACGTGATACCATTTTTATATTGGCCTTAAACCTTTGCGGCCACTAATCAGTTGGTCAGCGTCTGTTAATTGTAATTTCTCGGCCAAAAGCGGAAGAAAACAGTGTGGTTTATGGGTTTTGCATATATGAAGACCGGTAGTTTTCGCGTTTATGACTGGGTTTATGCGTCAACAATATATTTTATATATTTTTAAGTAGATTTAAAGAACAATAGAAGCTTAGACAACTTCTTGACACAGTAAAGGGAGCGTACTTTATGAAGTTTGAACTGCGATAATAAGGGTTTAATAGACAACCTTAAAAAAGGGTTGTTTGTTTATTGTAATATTTATTGTTAGTAAACAACAGTTTGATATAAGCTTAATTAATGCTTGGTAGTTATTAAGTCTATAAAAGTGTTGTGATAATATTTATCATATTTTACACACATTGGAGTGGTAAAACTTACAATGTAAAATGTGCAAATCATCTGTGACAGTCTGCTGTATCTAAGATTATCCAAAAGGTGATTGTCATCAGTTCAAACAAAAACAAATAATAAAATCTGGACAAAAGTAATCTAATAATTAACCCAGACAGCTGTTCAAGCTGTCAGTGTCAAATAAATAGACAGAATCGGAAATAATATCATAAATAAATCATTTATATGTAACATATATGTTTGATTAAATATATGTATGTTACATATACATTATAATATAATTTTAAAGGATATGGGGTACCCTTTATTTAGGTCTTTCAAGCTCAAATAGTTTTGTTATTACTGAATCTTAACATGTTGTAAGGTTAACCTAACATGTTGTAAACAATTATAAAAATTAAATTTATGTTATAGCAGATTAAAAGTTAGAAACATTCTTGTAGCTTGTAACTTTTAACTGGCGCTAACTTAAATAATGATGGTTGATTATTAATCCATAACACCCATACAAATCATACAAATGTAGAAACAACTTGGCAATACATTTGAAATTAAGATCTTCATTATTTACTTAAAAAAATCGTGAAAGACAAAAATAGTTTGTCACCATTAACTATTGATTTTTAATATCAAAATGTATAAAGTAAATGGACCAGCACTATTCGAATATTAAATATACTAGAATACCCTTTCCAAGAAATAACTAAAATTAAATTTAAATTTTTATTAATTGATTGTTACACTGTTACCTAAATAACGACTTAATCTAATCAGTGTACATATAACATTTGTTGGTCACAACTGGTCCGTAATAGTGTTATGGAGGTATATAAGTGTTATTATCATTATTTCTGAAGTATTATTACAAAATCCTGTCCGGGAGGTCGTGGGGGTGATGTGTCTCCTAAATCTTCTTCTAATCCTTGTCCTTAGTCAACAAATCCCAACCTCCTTGCCAAGATGTTGAATTGATAATTCAGTTCTTTGAGGTACCGAATTTATTTTTAAATAAATAAAATCTTGTAACCTAATTATTTACGATTTTAAGGGCTTTTCAAAAGTCTAGTAATTTCTATAGTACCCTTTTTTAGACATAATCATCTAAAAATATTATTAAATATTTTAGTTAATGTGTAGATAAAATTATGACGACGGCTTCCTAACGCAGAACAAATAAAAACATAGAATTTAGACATAGTTACCTATTAAATAATAAGTAACTATTAAATAATAAGTAACTATGTATATCTAAATTCTAGATTTCAAACTCATATAATTTCTGTTTTTCTCACTAAATCTAAAAATGTTTTAAACAATTATAACAATTGAATTACAACAATTATTTGTTTATTTGTATTTAATGTAACAATTGTGTTATAAGGTAAGTGTAAATAAAAATAATAAGTGCATAAATAACTCAAATGTAAATAGGGTAGATATTTGAAATGGGAGTTTAAATTAATGTTCAGGTTCTACAGAGGTAGCTTCGCTTGGATCGTTATAAAGGTCGATCATAAATAGAGGAATAAAGTTAATGTACATTTATAGTTTAAATATTTAAAATTTGATATGTGTTTTGTGTTTTCCGCAAACTTTGATATAATGGTTTAAGCGGAGGTTGGCTTTATCATGTGAAGGAAACTTATATCATAAACAATAGAATTTATTTTCAAATTATTATAATCAATAAACCAGTTAAAAATTTTTTGTGTTTAATGGAGTTTAAGTAAGAATAAGAAGAATACAGCCTCCGGAATTATTATTGATGTAGGAATCGGATTAGATTGTTGACAATTAAAATATGTATATATCCTTGGTTTTCATGGACTAGCTGCTCTCGTTAGTAACGTAAAGAAGAGGCATATGATATATAGTATTCAAGAATTCCCCATAAATCACTCGGTATTTAAAACGAGTCCAAAAGTATGCAACGAAATGGTTAAAGATCTGAAATATATTAATAAGGTTATTTAAGCAAGGGATAAAATTTGAAGGTCTTACTTTTGGTCGTCATTTCCAGTGACCCTCCCCTTAGTAGACCAGGCGAATGGCCTGCTGTCCGTGGAAGATGTCGCTCCTCACCAGCACCTCGTAGCTGCTCAGCCGGATCTCCTGGCCGCCGAACGGGATCTGCAGGCAGCGGTTGGATTGCTCGATCACGCCCGGGGTCAGGGATCCGCAGTAGTGACCCCGGCCAATGTACAGTGGCTCTCCGTTGGGAGTGCGTCCCGCGATGACGGCTCCTGGTGCCACATTTCCGCCATAGGCAGGCACCCAGTGGTACTTGCTGGTACCCACCAGCATCTGATAGGAGGGCTCCACGATCTCCCGGCCGCCGTGGGCTATGTAGGCGCAACCCTGGCTGGGAACGGCCTTGCCGGGGACATGGACACCGCGATAGTAGGCTCGGCACACCAGCAACTGGGACATGTTGCTGTCATGGCCTCCAACGACTGCATCCGGATTGTAGTAGTAACCAGGCTCCGCGGAGACCCACACATCGTAGTTGTTGCCGTAGCCGTAGGCATCGTAAGCCGGCGGAGCGGAGTACTCAGCCGGAGTGTAGGAGGAGCAGCTGGCTCCGTAGGGATCGTAGGTGGAGGCGGGCGTGAAGGAGGATCCCACGACGGGCACGGAAATGGCGGTTACTGAGACCTCGGCGGGAGTGAAGGATGGTGGTGGTGGTCCTGAGCTCACTTCCGCTGGAGTAAATGTAGGCTTCGGTGGTGGAGGAGGTCGCATCACCAGGACACCACCAACAGGCGGCGGAGGTGGTGGTGGTGTAGGACGTGGCATCACCAGGACACCACCAACTGGCGGCGGAGGTGGTGTTGTAGGACGTGCCATCAGCATCACTCCCCCCACTGGAGGCAGGGGATCTGGAGTGGGTGTGTAGGCCGGCGGCCTGTCGGACATGGGAAACGGCATGGCCGCCATGTCCGGATAGGGATACGGCTTGGCAGCCAGCACAGGAGCCGACGGCGGTGGTGGTGGCGGCGGGGTCAGCGGACACTTCTCCACCTCCTCCAGCGGCGAAGGAGGCGGCGGCAGCTGCCAGCCCGGCACCACTCGACGTTCCTCGACCAGAATCTCATAGGAATCCAGGCGACGCTCGGCCCCGCGATAGGCGATGAAGAGCGCCCGGTGCACCGAGGAGATTTTGCCGATGATCAGGTGACCCTCGTAGTGACCCCGTCCTATGTACACCGGCTGGTCCAGGGAGGTGCGTCCGCAGAGCACTGCATTCTCGGGTATAACATGGTCGTAGCACTTGATCCACACCAGATTCTGGCCACAAAGCACCTCGAAGATGTCCTTGGGCAGGGCCTCGCCGCGCTGCGAGATAAAGCCCAGCTGCTTGGAGGGCACCACCTTGCAGACCAGCATGTCGCCCTCGTGCTCCGCTCGGCCCACGTAGATCATGGCGCCGTCCTCATCGTTGCCGCCGACCACAGCCTCCTCGGGAATGGAGGAGTAGGCCGAGGATTGCACCCACTTGTAGGCTGTAAAGAAAAAGGAATGGAGGTTAGTTTGGAGTTTTAAGGGGGGTTATTTACATATATTGGGTTTTAAAAATATGAGTAAAGACTTTTTGGGGTTTTTAGAAAAGATCTCAATTGTTTTTAGAAATTTTCAAAAAAGGAGGAGAGATAAGTTTTAGCTTTTAAGAAGGAAATGTAGTATTTTTTATTATTTTGTTGTGTTTAAAAAAACATTATTTATGTTCTATGACACGTCTTTTGATAATTTTTTGTTGTTGTTTTCGGAAAAAGTTTTCAAAACCGCCTTGAAATCGAATTGGAAGAATATTCAATTCCTACGAAGGGTAATATTTTTGCGTTTTCCGAAAGGAGACAGTCTTGATTTTTGGTTTTATTAAATAAAGGGATTACTATTGATTTTTAATAAGGATAGAACGTTTTTGTTGAAGTTTTTAAAAAGTAAAATAAATTTTTTGAGCTTTTAGCATTTCCTAAAGAAAGATAATGCTGAGGTCTTTACAAAGGGGGAAGGCTTGTTTTGCGTTGTAATTATGGGATTACTATGGCTTTTTAAGAAGGAAAAAATCTTCATGCGGTTCTTAGAAATGATTTAATCTTTAATAAAGAAATATAGATTTTTTTCGTTATTAAAAACAAA
Source organism: Drosophila tsacasi (assembly GCA_018904565.1). NCBI lineage: Eukaryota > Metazoa > Arthropoda > Insecta > Diptera > Drosophilidae > Drosophila > Drosophila tsacasi. Next base: position 31,516 of record JAEIHY010019209.1, read on the forward strand.
AAAAGAAATAGGTTTGGTGTTTTTAAGAATGGAAGATCAGTTTGGGCTTAGTCAAATTATTAGATTTCAGTCCTTATGGAGGAATAACGATTATCTGCGGTTTCTGTGGATAGATTTTAAGGGGTGGGTTTTTCGGTGAGGTTTTTGTTACGTTTTAAAAATCTTTTGTTTTAATATTTTCCTTCGGCTTTAAGAAAGTAATAGAGATTCTGTTGGGATTTTATGAAAGAATACAAGTAAGTCAGTCTTTATAAAAGGAATATAGATTAGATTGGAGTTTAATGGGTGGGCTTTAATGGATCTATATTTAAAGTGTTTTCCATCTATGTTTAATATTATTATTTGTTTACCTTTAAGCCCATTTAAACAGACTTTACGCAGTTTTTCTTGATAATTTCTGATTTACTTCTAAGTGGTATCCCTGACTTGCGAAGCTCCTTATCTGGCCTCATAAATTTGATAGAATATGTCGGCATTCTTACACGTTTAATACCAAACCAAGTACAGATAAGTACTGATATTGTGTAATTTCTGAACTAAAGACAAGAAACATACTACTTGATATATAAAGGCTAAATTCCTAAAGTGTATATTTTAAACAAGATCCTTAATAAACAAAACTTATAGAAAAATATATAAATATTATATACCACCTAAATTTCTTTCAAGAACCCACAAAATATTAAGAATTAATATGAAGTTTTTCTTGGTGGTAAACAGTCAGTTTTATTTTTTCGGTGCGATTACAGAGTTTGATCTGGGCTAAATGCATATACTTTCTACGGGGCTCCCTCTCGGACATCCTACTGCCGGCAGAGCACCTCGTAGGAGGAGAGGCGAATCTCCCGGCCGCCGTAGGGAATGTACAGGCAACGCTGGCTGGCGGAGATCAGGCCCGGGGTGAGGCTGCCCTGGTAGTGTCCGCGGCCGTAGTAGATGGGCTCCCCGTTGCGGGTCCGACCCGTGGAGACGGCATTCGGCGGCAGATGGTGGCCGGCATGGGCCCAGACATAGCCGTAGCCTGTGAGCACCTCGTAGCTGGGCTTCTGGAACTCGTAGCCGCCGAAGCAGACGTAGGCACAGCCCTTGCTGGGAATCACCTTGGCGGGCAGCATCTCGCCCTCGTGCAGCGCCCGTCCGGCGTAAATGGGCGTCCGGTCGGAGTCGTGTCCGGCCACCACGGCTCCCGGGGGCGTGTAGTTGGGCGAGGCGGCCACCCAGACGTCGTGCTGCTGATGGATGAGCACCTCGTAGGTGTTGATCCTGACCTCCTGGCCCCCGAAGGGGATGTACAGGCAGCCGTGCGAGGGATGCACCTTGCCCACCGTCAGACTCCCGGCATGATGGCCGCGTCCCACGTAGAGTGGCTCCCCGGTGCGGGTGTTGCCGCTGCGCACCGCATTCGGCGGCACTCCGCCACTGGCACTGGGCACCCAGGCGAAGCCCTGGCCCACCAGCACCTCGTAGTGGGTCTTCTGGTGCTCCGTGCCGCCGTAGGCCACGTAGGCGCAGCCCTTGCTGGGGATTACCTTGGCGGGCAGGTTCTCGCCCTCGTGGAAGGATCGGCCCACGTAGATGGGCGAGCGGTCCGCGTCATGGCCACCGATCACCGCGTACGGAGGCAGGGGGGAACGTGGAGACGAGTGCACCCAGGTGTGTTCTGCAAGGAGAGAGGACCAGAGGCGGTGAGGCGATAAGCTGGGCAATGGCACGCGATAAGATAGCCTGACTGCTACACAGAGAGAGAAAGCTAGGTAGATGGGTAGGTTTGTTTAAAAGAAATTCAAGTTAAATTTCTTGGTATACAACAACAACATATAAGATATATGAATATATATATCTTTCAGATACTCTGGCTTTTTCTCTCTGTTTGGTTGTTTTCTATATAGTTCTATATAGTTTGCTTGCTGTTCGATTTGTGGGGTCTGGGGCTGGGTTCTGGGTTCTGGGTTCAAGTGGGACTTTTTGGGGTTACTCAGAGGCGTGGGCCTGTCACCCTGGGCTCACTGCACTCGTCCTACCAACGGTCACAACTGCTCCTGACTGCACATTGCCTGGAAGAGTGCAAAGAAAGGCGGAGAAACGTGGAAGTCACTCAAGGCTCTTTGCATTGAAAATACCAAATTCAAGGATAGCACCTCTGAATTTGGTATCTTTTTGGTTCTACATATCCTAAGATATGGTTTAAACATCAGAGAATAGTATTCTTAACATAGATTTCTTGTATACATACATTTATATGTATAAATTACTTCCCACAACCTCTAGATATTTAAATATATTATAAAGGTGTCTAAAAGTAAGCTGTAAAATGTGTATACAACTCTTATCTCATAAATTACAAACAAAAGAAGCTTGTAGAATTATAATAAATTATCTTAGAACACCATAAATATTATTAGAAAACTCTCTAGAGGCTTATGATTTTCACAAGTTCAAAGTTATTTTCACAACACTTGATATCGTTTTCTGCAACAATCGATCGGCTAACTTGCACCGCTTACTCATCACACTTACCCATTGTGTGTATGTTGTTGATAAGCGGTTATTCCCTCTGATAAATAATTAAATTTCTCTCCAATGTGTAGATATTCCTCGAGTTTTTCGCTACAGCGACTGCACAGTCTGAGGTTCGCAATTTCACTGAAGAATTCCTCGGCAAAAGCGGGGCGTTAAAACCCTGGCCACCATGATTTGTCACCCTTGCAGCCTTATCGACAAGCTTTTATCTATCAATACCACCCATGTTCTATATATAGTATATAGTATGTATTGAGCGATATATCTCTGTTTTTCTTACTTCCAGGGAAAGCTCCAGTCGTTCCACTAAAGCCTTCCCTTTATCAGCTGTGCACATGAGTCACTATCGCGATCCAGGCGGTACTTTTTGGGATAACAAAAGCCCACAACAGGTGGGCATTGTTACAGGCGATACTGGTTTCTGTTTTTTTTTTTTGGCAATCGACAGGTGGAACCCCATTTAAATGAACCCATAAACCTTATGACGTGTACCAGAAGCCTTTAATGGTCAAAAAATCCCCTGTTTGAAAGCAGATAAGATGGACTAACACTTAGCACAAACTATTAAGGTTTTAATTAGGTAAAATCAAGAGGAATTTAAGGAAAAATTATAGATGATATAGAAAGGAAAATATTCAATGAAGCAGAATAACGAATTTAAAGGATAAGTTTAGCAAATTTAAGAGTAATAAAGTTACAAATTATATAAAAAAAGAGAAAAAGAAATATAAACGGTTGTCCTAAAGATAGATTACAGAAACATATAATTTACTTTGAGATAACTTAAGAAAAGGTTATTGTTAGCAAGAAAAAGATAAACCGATGACAAAACCTTTTCTTAAGCCCAAAGAAATATTTACACAAAGCAAACAGAAGGCGGATGCAATCTTTTTGTGAAACTGATGCACTCATAGGACTTTGCACTTTCCCAAGAATTCCATAAATACATAATTGATGTAGTTCAAAGTCAAAAATATAAATGACTCAACTTGTTGTCTTACTTGTTTTTGATTGTACTATCGAGCATTAAAGTTGTATTTCTTCCCTCATTGACTCATTTCCAAACTCCACACCCAACAGCTTTACTCGGAAAAACAGACCTTCAAGACCCTAGAATCTAAATCATTTCATTAGCCGTACCCATGCCTGGTCTTAGGTTTTGTTTTGTTCTAGAAATAATGCACAAATTCCTCAACTTTGAAGTTGATCCATGGACAGCAACATATGTACGTGTACATAGGTACCTTTTTACGAACTTATTGATCAAGTTTATTTTCGACTGCCGCCCGATAAGATTCGCCGGCAACTGGCGATAGATAAAACCGGGCCCAGGGTGTACCAAAGAGTACCTCTCTGCGCAAGATCGATTGACTAGTGATCGCCAGCTCGCTTCCTGTTCAATATTTTATTATGAAATTTAAATTGTTTCCAGCCAAAACTGACACCTGTCAGTGTCAGACAATATCAGGTGTGACGCAGCCCGCAGACGGGGTAAATAAAGAGGATCCCTGCTGGAATATACCATATATACATTGTATAGTACTTACAGTCCCAGCAACTCTGACTAAGATATCTTATCAAAGTCGGTTAACACTGCCCTCTGCTCTGATAAGGCGGCTGCACAGCTTTTAAAGCCCCACGGCGGTGGGGCTAGAAACCAGTCGTTAACTTCAGGCCGATCAGAGCGGAGCCAGCCGGTGTATATTTATAGACCTACGTTCCAGACCCAAGTCAGCAAACACACAAACACACACACAACATGGGAGGTGAGAAAAGTGACGAACGGGGCGTGACCCCCCACAATTCCTGCGAAAAAAGCGGCCCTGACAACTGGTATCGATAGTAACACCTGACAGCCGAAATCCCTTGGAGCTTTGGAAGCTTTCCACAGATCTGGCGATTTCACACCGGGAATAGATAACAAAACAGACAGAGTGTGGGGAGTGATTAATGGGTACAGTTGGGTAGTGATGGGAAAATAGTGATTATACTTAATTGGAACAAGCTTTAGTCACTCCTAAATAAGCCAGTGAACAACTAAGTGAACAAGTCATGAGAAGGAACAAAGGAAGGAACAAATGAACAAGTAAACAGCTAAGAAAGTGAACCACAACGAACAATGTCAGTGAACGTTTTCATTTTTTATTCCAAAGTGAACATGTTCATTCTATAAATTAAAATGAACATGTTCCATACATTGTTCATTTACTAACTTAAAGTGAATCTGTTCATTTATCCACTAAAGTGAATCTCTTCACTTGTTCATTTGATAAATTAAATTAAATCATTCTGTTTATTGTTCATTGAAGTGAATCTGTTCCCTTACCCACTGAACTTGACCTTTTTACTTTATTTAATGAAATGAACGCTTTAATTTTATCCTGTTTATTTTGTTCACTGATACAATCATTTTACTGAATTGAATTTTAAGGAATTTTAAATTTAAATTTTAAATCAAACAACCATTTTTCTCCTGAGCAACTGAAACTGATCACCCCTAATCTTTCTCTCTACAGACTACCAATGGATCAGCAGCAATGTCTACGGAGGCCTGCCCGGTGGCGCCGTCCTCGGCGGCCATGACTCCGATCAGGATCCCATCTTCGTTGGCCGTGCCTACCACAACGGCGAGATGCTGCCGGCCAAGGTGGTGCCCAACAAGCAGCAGGCCTATGTGGCATGGGGCGGCGAGGAGATCAGCAAGCACGACTACGAGGTGCTCGTCGGCGATCACTTCTCGTGGGTTTCGGCCAGCGGCGGATTCGTGCCGCCCCACTCCCTTCGCGTGGGCCAGACCTCCGACGGCGAGCCCCTGTATGTGGGACGTGGCTACTTCCAAGGCAGCCTGACGCCCGGCAAGGTGCATCCCTCGCACCAGTGCCTGTACATCCCCTATGGAGGACATGAGGTGAGCATTGACCCCTAAACCGTAGAAAGCTCCTTGAACTAAGGTTTCCTTTTCATTTCTAGCACCGCCTGGAGGCCTACGAAGTGCTGGTCCAGCCAGAGACCTGGATTAACGCTTCCGGACGCGGCATCATTCCCGGAACCGTGGTGGGCGGCCACGACTGCGATGGCGACCAGATCTACGTCGGTCGCGCCTACCACGAGGGCGATCTGCTGCCCGCCAAGGTGATTCCCAACAAGGGCTGCGCCTACGTGCCCTACGGAGGCGGCGAGGTGGTCAAGCACGACTACGAGCTGCTGGCCGGTTACGGATACGGTTGGGTCCACGACAGCCACGGCAATGTGCCCGGCAACGCCGTGCTCTGCGGCCGCACCTCCGACGGAGAGCCGCTCTTCATCGGCAGGGCCCACCACCACGGCAGCCTGACTCCCGGCAAGATCCACCAGTCGCACCACTGCCTCTACATCCCCTTCGGCGGCGAGGAGGTGCGTATTGACCACTACGAGGTGCTGGTCAAGGCCTAATCTGTTTCCGTTCGACGTCTGCCCTCTAATTTATAACTCATCAGTCTCAAATAAACTACTCTGTTTTTCATTCGCAATGAGTTTGGCTTGGTTTAATGGGATAAATGGGGGTTTGAACAAATAACAGATATTGGGTACTTGGGAGGAACACTACCTGTTATTTATATTTTATTCTAGAATCTTGTATTTTATTATATTTATGCAACTGAATAACTACGAAATATTAGATATTAATGAACATGACTTATTTACCTAAAAACGTTCAGATGGGCATGGTTAGATCGACTCGGATGTTGATGCTGATGCCTTGACTTTTTTGCAAACTTCTAACTAAAATTATGAACCCGTCAAGGTTATAAAAATGTATAAATAAAAATTGTACGAGTTTCACTGAACGATTGCACAGCGTTAGGTTAGGTTAAGAGTGAGGTTTGGGTTTGAGGTTTGCCTTTCCACTTAAGAGTTCTTGAACAAAGCCGAACGATTGTTAAAGCTTAACTGCAATGATTTGTCACCCATCCACCTTATCGACGGCATTTTATAAATCAATATACACATTATACATACATATGTACATTAGATGCATTAAAAACACTGTTCAGGAATAGAGAGAAAGCTGTTTGGACTAAAAAATATTAAAATTCCGAAATATAATTTAAAGTTTCTATCTACTAAACTGTGCGAAATAATCATAAGAATGTTATTTAGTGTTTAATTGTTGTATATATACATACCTATATATGTATGTACAATTTTAACTTATTTAAGTGAATAAAGTGTTTCCTTGAAAATTCCATTATCTCTTTTTTTAATTGCTTTTAAGAAGAAAGAAAGAAGCTTCAAACCACTGTACATATTGAGTTCTGCTTAAAAACTTATTGATCAAGTTTATAACTGATAAGCCGATAAGATTTGCCGATCGCTACGGACATGCCGATAAAACCGGACAAAAGATTCTATATAAAGCAGTGAAATGTGCAATGGCTTTTTATTCACTTGCAAGACTCCGGAGAGAGTTAACTAATCAATCGAGAGTTCCTCTTCCTATAGCTTTCTTGTAAATTATAAAAAATGATTAAATGTCTAATACTTATCCTGCTGACCACGCTGTCGTTGACCCATGCCGCGTTCTTCGACCAACTTCTCGATAAAGAATGGAGAACCTTCAGCAGCGAGTACAGCAAGAACTATCAGGATGAAGACATAGAGCAACTACGGTACATGATCTTCAACGAGAACAGGATCAAGATTGCCGAGCACAATCGAAGATTCGCTAACGGAGAGGTGAGTTTCAAGATGGCGATCAACGAGTACTCAGACTTGATGAGTCAGGAGTTCAGCGATATGATGACCGGCCTCAGCTACAGCGAGTACGAGGCGATGAGGTGAGGAAACTTAGATCTTATAAATGTTTAATATACTTCTAATCTGATTTTCTTGATTCCAGCACATCGGATGAGGCACTGACCTTCATCTCGCCAGAGCACGTGACCCTGCCTGCTTCGGTGGATTGGCGTTCAGAGGGAGCTGTGACCGGAGTCAAGAACCAAGGCCAATGTGGCAGTTGTTGGGCTTTCTCCACCACAGGGTCCCTAGAGGGTCAGCATTTCCGGAAGACGGGA
>JAEIHY010019212.1:0-11369 GCA_018904565.1 Drosophila tsacasi
ATAGATTACATCTGTCTGAAAGTTTTTATGGAAGCCCTTTATTATGAAGGAAGTGAGCTCTAAAAGACTAGTTGTTGTTTCGTCGACTTTAATCAGGAATTAGGAATCAATATCACATTTCAAATTGCATTTTTATGTGGAACCTTTTTTGAATTTTGAGTAAATTATTAGTTAGATTTTTTAGAGAAACCGTGTTAACATAAATCTGGAAATCTCGTAAAAATACGGTGGCAGTCAAAATATATTTACACAACTGTTATGTGGGAATGCTTGTAAAATGTTCAAATAATTTTGCCTACTGCTGTGTTGATCTCGCAGACAGAAAAAAGGAAACAGCAAAATGAGGGAGCTTGGACGGAAAGCGAAAAAATGAACGAACGTTGTTTCGTCCCTATTTAAAGTTTTAAAATCTGTTCCGCCTGAATATCTGAATGTTTCAATGTTCTGTTAAGTGCTTCTAATTCAAGTTTTATCATCATTGTGAATTCGTCCCAGGTTATGATTTTCGCTGCCGATAAAACTATGGCCATTGCTGATTTTTCCTAATATTACACGTTGGTTCTTCAATAGTTTTAAAATATAACGGTAATTTTGATGTTGTACGGCATCTTTCTAACAATGTGTCTGATATTCCAAGAGATACAACTGCAACCGCTATGTTTGATCTTGCACGAAAAGTGGCTAAAACTACTGACATGAGGAATGTCTTACGTGTTACCCCAGGAGCATCTAGGAAATAAAAACAAAAATTTCCATCATCGACTGCCTTCATTATAGTGTCATAAACTCCTTTTTTGGAATTTAACAGGGGTGCATTCGTTTAAACTACTAAATCTAATTCCTGATGATCATATTCAGGTTCCATTTCTCGATTAAAAGCGTCATTCATTTCTGTATTGGGCGCTGGCATTCCTAACTTTATTAATAAACTACCGCACATGAGGTAGCACATATATTCGAATAATAGTAAAGCACGATTATGTATCTCTTCATTCATCTCAACTTCGTGATTTCTTATCGTAGTGTCTTATCCCAATGGGTATCGTTTTCGACTAAATTCAGTTCTTTACATGCATCACGATATATTGGGAATATTACACCATTAACAGTCCGAAGTGTTTCAAATGTCGTTGGCAACCGCAAATAGAAACATTCTTCATTTCTTGGATGAACTGTATACATAAAACCAAGAGCATTTGTAGAAAACATATTAAGGATACCCAGGAACCGCATCGCCTTGCTTCAGTTTTTGAAAATTCTTCATCTCTGAGTAAAGTAAAGTTCGTGCAAACGGATCGCTTTGGCAGATCGTAAAGAAACTGGTCAATCTAGTTGCGGGAGGTGTTTCTGCACGTATTCGAAGCCGTGAAATATATTTATTGGCCATTCTCCAGATGCACCGCCAAATGCACAACAGTAGGATGACGTTCATGAATAGGGTGTGTTAATTTACGCCAAATCGCTTCATTACAGTGTAAGTAATGGATGGCTCTATTCGAGTGGTGGTAGGTCTATTGGTTGGTTGTGAGGTTAACAATATTAACTTAAACAATTATGTATATCGCTTTTACAAACTTGCGCGTCCTCTCCTTTTCGCGTGCTTTTCTTAACTCTACTCCTCTCTATCTATAGTCCTCGACATCATACCGCTATGCTATCGAATACAGGCTATCGGTTTCTGATGAGATTTGTCCTGGCAACAACCCGCTCGTTACAACAGTTTACTTAACGACCAACTTGATAAGGACCGCCATATCGTTGCCTTTCGCGACATATTTGCAAATATATTTTATTGACTTTACTGAATTTTAATACTCTACGTTGCAATGTGTCTTGAACGTTTTAGAAATAATTGGCGAATATTGAACTATCCAACTGCTGTCGAAAACGAAATCCATTCTTTTCACTTTTTTTGTGACAATTAGACCGTTTGTGATCGACTCCGATACAGCAGATAACCATTGTTATCAGTGACGGTTTCTGCCGTAAATTTCCGTAGATATCGTTTCCACTTTCCATTCCGATCATACTCGCTCTATGAGTCATATTTGTAATAACAACATCATGGAGGACTGGATCGGCTTCATGATTAGGAATCTCGGAATATCATAAATATGGTTAGGTTCAATTCATTCCGCTAACCAAGTAAGAATATGTGCGTGCGACAGGTAGGCGGCATCGAGTATATCCAAAGACTCGTTGTTTAACAATGAAGTTCATCAGGGTCCAAATTTTTTCCTGAATATGCGTGTTGTTATGTCGTGTCTATCACTTGATATTTGTCCGGGAAGCAGCACTCGAATAATTTTTATTCATTTTTGATTACAGGTAGTAATAAATAGATCTGGCCGACCGTAATGACGAACATGTCATTGCATCTTGCGCATATTCATGCATATGACGTGGACTACCAATGGACGTCTCCGGCAGAATTGTTAATAGACCAATATTAGATGCATTTCAGTACTAACTGCGTCACGTAAATGGATGTACTCCTTATAACGCAGTTTGGCTTGGTTTAACCTAATGAAAGTAAAAAGATCTTTTAAAACTTTTGAAAATCTGCTGAAACAATTGACGAAACCTCAGCAATTAGTTGGCTGTATTTTGACGAATCATGAAACGATATGCGTAATAATTCATTGAGCTAACTTTCTTTGTAGTTTCTTTACCATTCAATGGACTTATCATTTTGATATTGATATTTTCATATCCATATTCTCCTTGCCAAAACATCAGTGGTAATTGCGATGATAAATCTTAAATGTCGGCGTTCCTCCGGAACTTTAGAGCACGACAATATTTGCAAATAACGTCCATTGATCCAATGTAAATCATTGCAGCATCATATTAAAAAGTTGCTCGATTCAAATTAGCACTTAATATATATTTTGCAAATTATCTATTTGTTGACCTCTGTTATGTTTCATATCATTCCTTTCTTGGGAAAGATTCGATCGCCTTGTTCGCGGCATTGTTTATAAAACTTCACTTCAATTCTCCTAAGAATATATTTCAATATTTATATTTGTTACCATTTATTCATAGACGAAATTACTTAGCTATTCGAGATGCGTGTTTTGTTCTTCAAAGTCTGATTTGTGAATATATATTATGGACTTTCTTAAATTGCAGTACTCAACTTATAAATTCTACTGTAATTTTAAAAAAGACTACTTCACATCAGAATGAATGACATCTCTTCGCCTACTATTGTATGAAAATAAAAATTTATAAATCTCTTTATGGACTGCGGTCAAACCTAATGAAACGGGAAAAAAGTATCTTACCGTCGTCTCCTGGCTGTAAGCTACCTCCTCACCAATTTTCAGCCATATCGGTAAAGCCGTTCTTGAGTTATTAATAGAGTAACATTAACACAATTTTCTTTTAAATATTTAGATGACTTCCCTTTTCCATCCCAGCGGCCTGGACCTTGCATGAACGCTTTGACGGAGTGTATGAGTGTGTGATCCAAGCCTTTCTTCTATTAAGCAAGATGGTAATATCTAAAATTAAAATCGTATGGAATGGTTAAAATAGTGGGATTTGTGAGTGAGCTTCGTGGTCATGAGATCTTTTCGGCTGCAGATCTCTAAGTCAGAACTATTTTTCAAATAACTGACGTGACCAGCATCATTAGTCAGTAACCCAGATATGAGTTTGATTCTAAGAAGGCTTTTAGAGGCTCCTTCTTGTATGTGAATGTGTAGCGGACATGCACACAAGGCGCTGCAGCTTGCTATACTTCTGAATGGCCGTGACCTGCTGCACATTGGGCCACCACACAGAGCAGCAAAGCCACAGGATGGATTTGGAGTCAAGTTTAGTCGTTTATCTAGAACAACTCCCAGATATTTGACCTCACTGGAGAGCTCTACGGGAGTCCCTGAAATGACAAGGAGACTAATGTCATTGGTGTACCGTTTCTTGACCGGCACAACAATCGCCTTGTGCGGATTGATGATAAGACCCACGTTTGTACACCAGTTGAGTGCCCTGTGCATTAGTTCGGTGACGGTGTTGCCGAACTTCCCTGTGACTACAAGGGCCAAGTCATCTGCATACCCAATGGCATCGATTCCTTGGCTGTGTAGTTTTTCTAGGAGTTCGTCTACTACAAGTGACCATAGAAGGGGAGACGGCATTCCTCCTTGTGGATACCCTCTGGCCGCGTTAATACGTACCGTCGTCGCGTGTAACGTGGAAGATATTTCACATTGTCGTAGCATAGCTTCAATCCAGGCTACAGAAGCAGCGTCAATCTTCATATGAGATAGAGCTCTGGAAATTGACTGATAGCTAGTGTTGTCGAAAGCACCTTCAACGTCCAGGAAGGAGCACAAATCAATTTCCTTGAATTTGAAGGATTTCTCGATATGGCTGACTAAGTGGTGAAGGGCAACCTCCGTCATTCCGCAAATTATGTTTTGTGTAGCGGCTTGGTAGCCTGGAGAGTGCACCTAACGTGCATGTCCGTCAGCCGCTCCGCATTCTTGAGAAAGAAAGACGAAAGACTTATCGGTCTGTATAATTTGGTTTGGTTAAGAGCTCGGTTGCCTTATTTACGAATAAAAACCACGTTGACTCTCCTCCAAGATTGTGGTATATATACCCATGCAAAGCTGGCTCTAAGCAGACCGACAAGTGAGAGTTGATTATTTCAATGATATGTTGTAGCAAGGCTTGAAAAATCCGATCGCCCCCCGGGGCTTTGAAAGGGCTAAAAGATTTGACTGCCCTCCTGACCTTGTCAAAATCGAAGATAATGCCGGACAGGCTGTGATCGTGCCTGATCGGTGGAGTGGTAAAGCCATTTGGTTCGCCGAGCGTTTTGATCCGTGACCATGGGAAATTAACCTTAAGCAAGAGCTCTAGCGTTTCCTTTCGGTCTCGGGTGAAAGAACCATCAGTTCTTTTAAGAACCTGCCAAAGCAGTAGCAGACTCTTCAGCGGGAGGGGAAGCTTTGCAGACTGGAAAGCCTCTGCTCTTGGATGAACTTTCGCGATAGCTGCCTTAAACAGCTTCTTTTCTCTGCTTATCAATTTTACGAGGCCGACCTCAGAAACCATCCTCAGCCGCTGGATCGGATGTCCTGTATCCGCCAGATCCAACCCCATAGAGGTTGAGCTGGATGCGTGGTCCAACGGTGATAAGGTGACTTTTTCGGAGACTGAGGCCAACACCTCTGCTTCTCCTAGGGTCACCAAATCCTCCATCGACGAGAAGGAGGCAGTAGCCAACCGTCCTGAGATGGTTGGTGGCTTTTCCGGGTTCCCAATCACAGCGGGACCAACAACCGCGCGTATGGAGGTGGGCGCCGGCTGCACATCAGCTGCAGTGACCCGCGTGGCAGTGACCGTGGAGGTTGAGGCCTGAGGACATGCTATCAGAGTCATATCATACGTATTTTGTGTTTGAATGATCCATAAATAATTCCCACGAGTAGACGGGAAAGGAGGTCACCGGGGGTAAAGCCCGTGTACCGCGAGAAGTCCACACTTAAAACTCAAAGAGGACAGGTATCCAGAGTCCGAATACTACTGACCGAACATTCCTTGGCCATGAATCCCTCGGCATATGCTGTTTCAACTTGGATTGGGGAATTTGATAAAGAGTTATCTTCTCTTAGCTACCACTACCATTAGTCAGAATCTTGGTCGAGACATGACCAACCCAAGGGTCTGCTTACAGCCGCCCTCGCGTGGAGAGTATAGTCGCACTTCCGGCAGTGAGTGCAGATACGGCGCGTACTACCAACGTAGTTACATGTGATTCCCCTTGCACACCTGTCTGCTAGCGGCCTGCACAAGTGGTGACATAGTAACATTATTTTATGTGTTTATTTACTTCTGTTATGTAATCTATAATCTTCCTAATAAATTCTTTATATAGGGCCATATATATGGGCCAATGCTAATGATCTCAAAAAAATATCTTGACAATCGGGTGCGGCATTATTGTTGTCTTTAGTGCGCACTCTGCATGCCGCCTTAAATACTTAATATTGGCATTGTCATTCCAGACTAAAACTAGTAATAATGTTATTAGTTGCAGGTACAACTGTCCAGAGCTACAATGTCATCGTATCAGTTGAGTCTTAAGCGAGAACGGTTCGAAGCAATAATAGGTTCTAGATAACACAGCAAAAACTTAGTTATCCTTTTTAAAACAAAATGACGGTGAGTCGATATCACAGCAACATACTATTTATTCTTAACAAAACCTTTTGTTTTTTGCATTTAGCACTACGCAAGGCATGATGACTACTTTATGAATAAACAAAACGGAGCCTTAACCTCAGACGCCGGTCATAGATCTTATGGGGAACCAAATAGTAGCAGTAGCATATATTACAGTAATACCACACTCCAATCAGAACCAGAACAAGTATATAGTGATACCAACCCCACAACGGCTAACACAAATCACAGCTATGAATATTATGAGTGTTATGGAACAAAAACGGAAGATTACCAGCAGGAAATGGATAACAATTGGTTTCACAACAGGGCATCCAATGAATACTGTTATGGTGAGGGGGGGTTTGAGTACGCAGCAGCACCAATTGGTGCTCCAACGAAACTATTGCCAATGTTGCCACTCAATGAAAATATCAATGGATCTGGATCTGATATACAGATAGGGGTGCAAGGTATGTGTGTTGAGGCCATGCAGGCAGATGACAGTTGCCAACTGTTGCCATCATCAGGTGTTGAATATGAATATCGATTTATCTCTGCAAATAATTTTAATGGCTATTATGCGACTTATTCCTCAAATTTCAATCAATCATTATTAGGATTCGGTGCAGATGATTTGTCGGAATGCAACAACTCTGGTCAAAATACAGCCGCACCATACGGCGCGCCCCGGCCGTACACTTCAATGTTGCCATTAGATTACAGTGCGTACAATGACTGTAACTACCAGGCTGACAATCTATCAACATATAGCGATACACCGCCGATAAGTAATGCCCAACTGAAGCTGCAGAATCAAAGAAAAATCTCATTGATGATGGCAATGACAACGGCTTCTGTAATAGCATCTGGTGAGACCAGAGTGCCTGTTCAATCGATGCATTCAAAGAAACTGATACCAACAGATTACGGTAATGATGGATTTTTGGCGAAAGAATGCGGTGACACTGGTACTCTAGTTGCTTTGAGTGCTATGACAACGACGAAGGCGACCACGGCGATTCCACCAAAAACTAGAAAATTGCCGAAACTTCTACCAACAACACCGCACAACAAATCATCGTCTCATACTTCAATTATCACAACTGTTACCGATGCGACACTTCCTTCCTCACCATTATTATATTGTACGGCAGGGAAGACACACCGGCCCAAGCAACTGCCAAAGTTGCCAACAACAACATTATTGGCTCAGACTAAGAATTCTAATTATCCAACGTCTTCATCACCTTCACTTGCACTATCATTGAATCCATTGAGCGAAAGTACATCTCCACTAGTTACGCCAAGAGAATCTGAAACGAAAGCGTTTAACGAAGATAATCAAGTACATTTATTCCCCGATCGATGTTCACCAGAAAAGCTTCCATTAAATCGTATTAGCCAGGATCTAGCAACTGATGAAACAGAAAAACTCAATTCATCAGATATAGACAGCAAACGTTATTTAGAAATTAAAACGCCATCCCAGTCTCCTCCGGAAGAGTCCTCGAATATAAAGCCGGAATCAGAAGCCTTATTTAACATATCTGATTATCTACAGCCTTATACATTTTTCGATTCCAATAAAATAAACCTTATTGCTACCGATGCGACTGCCAGCTCTTCGATCATTAAAGGAATGTGCTCAGATAATGAAGAGCTAATCAGTAGTGCAGGCGATAATTCGATATTAAAGGAGTTTACAACATGGAATTACCAAACATCAGAATTCAAACTAACGACCTCAATTGAAGCTGAGTCATCAAGGCTGTCATTTAGTAGTTCCCTCATTAATGCAGACATTGATAATTCATCAATCAAAGGTACTCCTCATGATGTAGACACAACAAATTGTAATAGCTCTTACAACATGTTCACACCAGAAATGCCGACAGAGCTGACAACTATTAACAATGAGATACTGTTACCCTCCTTAAGTAATCAGGCGGAGACAGTGCTGCCATCTATGAATAATCAAACGGAGACTATATTATCATCGATAAAAAATCAGACAGCAATTGTGTTGACAAGCCGCGATGCCTCCCCTTCACCATCAACGTTGACATTAACATCGCCAATTTCATCGATAATAGGACCTCCTATAGTCTCTTATACCGATTATATGAAACAATTTGATTTACCAGATTTGCCACAGCCAATAGTTGAACTTGAAACGTGTGGAAATGATATCGCTAGTTCTTTTGATTTTATTACTGATACTGATGGCAAAACAACCAATGTTTGTACAAAAGCGTTAGATGAAAATATTGAGATAGTGCCAGTGCCTTCGTATCTAACCGAATTTTCTTCATATGAATTGCCCAGTTTTCCAACCACCATCGATGATATCGCACCAATTGACACCATAGTATGTTCAGTAAACTCTACAACAAATGTCATCAATTATGGTTTAGCAACCGAAGAAGCGTCAGCTAGCAATCTTCAATCTTCAGCATTCGATGATACCTTCTATGACTCTTTTAATGTTGATATTAAGGAACTGACTGCCTCAGTTGGGAATTTTCAAACAGAAACAGATATTCTTAATGTGGATAATGTGGATAATAACAGTTTATCATCGGTAGATCATAATTTAAGTAAGGAAAACATTGACCTAAATCAGAACCTCAACAGCTCAGGACTCGGTGGTTATTACAAGCCTTCCCCCCCGACCCAACAAACAGTCAAAGGAATGGCCTCTACGGCAACAAGTGTTCTCGGCGGCTTTTCTAAAGGCCTTAAAGGTGGGTTAGATGGCGTTTTCAGTGGTGTCAGTTCAGCCGCAGTTGAAATAAACAACACTCAACAGCAGCACACCAATAATTCCAAAAAAGGTTTTGGTTTTAATTTGGCATCAAAACTAGTGCCTAGTGTTGGAGGATTGCTTTCCGGTTCTGGTTCTAAAGTACCCACGAAAGCTGAAACGGAAACGGAATCCACTTTTCTTGCTGAAAATGTTACTCATCTAGACACCAGTTCTTCTACTTCGAATCTTTATCAGAATAAAGAACAAGGAAGCTCATATGGAGAAACACCAGAGGCTTCTTTTTACAAAGATCAAAGATCATCATCAATTGTGCCAATAAAAATGCCAACCTGTGAAAATTATAATGAATACTATGATGAGGATATGAATTTAAATAATGAAATGATGATGAATATGGGAATGTCCGATAATCAAGGTGAATATATTTTAGAGAAAGAGCAGCATCCCTCCTTAATCGAAGTATCGACCAGAGATAGTGGATATTATATATCCCAAAAGGATATTACAAATAAAACAAGTTCGGTTATAGAACCAGCTGTAATCCCTGAATCATTTCAAAAGAGAGGAGGTATTAAATCTGGTGGTATGTTCGGTTCAATTTTAACTAAGGCAGCTGCAGCCGTACAATCAGCAACGCAGGCTGTCAATCAGAGTGCATCTTCAGTTGCATCAGCTGTAACGCAAAAGCCGTCGACAACAACCGCAACATTGCTCACGCCTGTCAACAATATTCAAAATCCAAATCCTGAAGCCAAATTTGAAAATTTCGATTACAATTATCTGCAAAACAATCAAGATACTACCCTGTCGAGCAGTCATTACTCAACCACTGGCGATGATTATGAAAATAGTAATGTGAAAATACACGAATATGGTAATAATAGCATCTATAGTACAGAACTTAATGAACCAGTCTCAATGCCTTACCATGCCAATGGTAATCAGAGTACAAAAATTCTACCAACGGTGCCGTTAGCGGGAACCACTGGCAAAAAACTGCCCACTATCAATGGTAAATCGGGACTTATGCTAATTAAACAAATGCCAACGGAGATCTATGACGATGAGTCTGAGGCTGATGATGAACTATTAGATCACGTTGCAGTTCGATCAATAAATTCGGAACCGAATTATCATATTGATAGTGTGCAGAATGATTACTATTTGGATCTTCAGCAGACGACACCGTCTTCGAATCAGATTCAGCGCACGAACGGTTACTATGAGCATGTCAATAATGGTTATGACTATCGTGAGGACTACTTTAATGAAGAGGATGAGTACAAGTACCTCGAGCAAGAACAGCAACAACAGAATCAGCCAAAGAAGAAGAATAATCAAGCACAACAACAGCAGCAATCATCATTAGATTTCATTGACGAAGAACATCAACGGGACAATGACGACGATGACTTCATTTACGATCACGAAACCTACCATAGCGAAGAAGACAGCGGCAATTATCTAGACGAAAGTTCTAGTGGTAGCGTTGGTCCTATCCAAAATCGGCAACTATTAAACATGGATGCTCTCCAAGACTCCAATGTAGTGTCGCCCATGTCCAATTCTGCCGATATCCCTGCTGCCACAAATATGTCTCTCCACAAACAAGAAAGTATTATTATTGTTCATGATCATGATGAGCAAGCAAGTTTTATGAATGACCCAGACATTATAGAGCAAGATGAAGAATTAAATGACCAGTTGACCGATCTCACCGATCTAAATAAGATAATGTCGCAAAAGAAGAAACCTCTATTGCTGCGTGGTGAAACTGAAGAAGTCGTGAGCGGACACATGCAGATAATCAGGCAATCGGAAATTACAGCGAAGCAACGATGGCACTGGGCATATAATAAAATAATCATTCAACTAAATGTGAGTACAAAATTATAGTATATTTACTTCAACGTGCGTTGACTATCTATATTGAAGCTAACGCAGAATGTGTATTGATATTGCCATAACTTTCGTTATTTCGTTCATTTTTGGCAGCTGGTTGCAAGCTAGAAATTTGGTTATTAAATATTTATATATTTACAATAGTTCTTATGGTTTTCCAAAAACGCCGCATTGCGATTTTGGGAAGAGGCCCATCCAAATGGTCGACTGGCATCGATCCGAATTTGTATTATTTTTTATCTCCCTCTATGTATTTCTTCAGAGTCCCCCGGAATCTTGCTTTATTCATTGTCCATAGCTCCAAGAAAAGAAATCGGCTAAAACTTAATATATTTTGACTCCCGGCTTGTAAGAGTTTTAAGGTATTCATAAAAAAAACCCATAAGTCATAATAGCAGCACCTGTGCTTCTTCAATTAAAAATAAAATTAAATTTAACAAGAGAAGAAGCTAACTTCGGCAAAGCCGAAGTTTAAATACCCTTGCAGTAAGGTTTTAAAATTTTGTATATTTAA
>JAEIHY010019213.1:0-37510 GCA_018904565.1 Drosophila tsacasi
ATACATTTGCACAAAATTAATATACCTTTGTACCTACGGTACATGGTATAAAAATAGAGAGAGAGAAAATAGAAGAAATACCCATTTCTCTGAGTTTCTATCTTTTTCTGCCAATTTCTCAATATATCACTATCTCTCCCAAACTCTAGCTCTATTTCTCTATTTATCTCTCAATTCTCTCTAAGTTTCTGACTCGACCTATCATTCTCTCCTTTTATCTTTAACTCTCTCCCTGTCTATCGATATTGCTCTCTCTATCTCTTCTTTATATGTCCGTCTCTCCATATTTCTCTATCTCTCTCGATCTATCTCCCTCTCCTTCTCCATTTCTCACACCTATAAATAGAGGCGCGAGAGGCAAACAGTCGGGGACAGTTTATTTTATTAAAATGTATATTCTTTTTCGCAACGCGCTCTGGAAATACAATATGAAAATACAGACACCTGGCGGAAGCAATTGATACCAAATAACAAAGTATTCCTAGAAATTCTAACGGAGGCGCCACAGTATGCAATTTCCGCTACTTTCGTTAAAATCCGCAAGGAGGCGATTTTAATGGATTTATCACAGATTGAAACCATACTTGGGCACAAACTTTATTATTATGTTATCGATAGTAGCTATCGGTAACTTTCGATATTACTTGTAATCCACTTTTGATATTTTGAAAAACAAAACTATATCATCTCTAGACAAAAATATCGATATATTTATTATTATCAACAACCAAAAAAAAAAGGAAAGAGCAAAACAAACGCGGTTAATTTATTTAAGATGTGACAACGGTGAAGGCAATAATTAATTAATTAACCACCCGCCATCAAAGTGCGCAGTGTTTTTGTTACTGTTAAAGGTGTTAAAAACGTATTGAGTGAATCTGGTCGATCGAAAAATACGGAACGCATGGGAGAAGAGAAAAATGGAGCTGCCGTAAAAATTGATTAAACAAAACAACATCGTGAAGGAGTGTGAAGAGGAAAAGAGCCCAGCGAGCGCAAAGGAAATAAATAATGCACAGAATGGTTATATTATTCCTCAGGTAATTGCATTGACAACAAAAATAAACGGCAGACGTTGGTCCCATCTTCTTTTGCTTTGTTCTTGTTATTGTTGCTCTCCATCTCCCTCTCTCTTTGCCATTGCTCTTTGAGCTGCGTTTTATTTTTATGAATGACGTAAGCCCCCCTTTGATGCCCATAGGAAAGCAATAACAACAACAACAAGCAAGGGGCCGCATAACAAATTGGTTTTGTTGCTTTTGGATTTGTTGTTGTTGGGCTGCCAAAAACAAAAAAAGAGTGGAAAGGGAAAGAAATAACAAAAGCTGCCCTAACAGAATAGTGTGTGTGTGCTTGTATATGTGCTCCCCACTCTCTGAGACACACACGCAGACAGAAGTGGCGTCGTTGGCTTTTTTTTCTGGAAAAACGTGCTCGCCAAAAGAGAGCACTTTTAAGAGCGCAAGAGTAATAGTTGGTCCCACACTCCTTACAATGCTATTTCTTTTTTTGGTCAATGACCTAAGCTTTTTTGTCCGTTAGTTGGTTTCGTTTCGTTTGCCAATTTCTACATGCTTGCCTATGTGTGTGTGTGTATACGGCTGGAAAAGTTTATACTCTGCCTTTTGATGCGATTTACCGCTAGTTTATTAAAAGCCTTGAGCTCCAAACTTAAAGAGAGCCATTTGACCTCGCTAACCCCCCCCCCCATTCTTCACCGCAACTTAAGTGGTAAACAAAGGTGAAAACCTCACATAGTTTGTGTATTTTTTGAAGATTTCTTTAAAAGTATTGAAGAATCAACATAATTTTGTTTTATAATGGGTTAAGTTACGAAACGTCCTTGAACTTTATAGTATTCCAGTAGTTTTCACTTATCTACAAACTTTTTAGTTTTTAATACCGCTTCTGTACCTCTTCATCATTTTAATGGTTCTCTTCTTGCATTTCGTTCTCTTATATTCCACTCGATCATCCCCTTGCCTTGTTGTTGTGACACTTTCGACAATAATTAAGTTTATGCACTCAATTGCATTGAAGGCGGAAATAAAAACCACACAAAGATGTAACATTTTGATACGTTTACGTAGCAATAACAATAAAAACGGCCACGACAAGCAAATTTGTAAACCGCGAAAAACAAGGCACTGTTTACAAGTAAAGTAAATATTTTTGTTGTCATTCTGTGTTCTTAAAAAGCAAATATTTTAATTTCAACTGCAGTGATTGCAGGGTGCCTTTTGTTTTATTTGGTTTCCTATTAAAGATTTAGGTAACCTGAAAGACCTGCAATGTTTAAAAATATAAAAATAATTTATTTTATATCTCTTTATTATATATAAAAGTTTTCTGCCGATCCAGCCGTGCAATCATAATAAGAGAGGGAGAGAGAGAGAGAAACAGTTATAATAGGTGGGCGAGCGTCCCGGAGCGCAGCGGACGGCACCTCGTTTATTATATATTATTATTTATAAATTGTATAATAATAATACAAATATTATGGAAATTTAAAGAATATAGAGAGACAAGAATTGTTTTTTAAAAGTATGCAAATGAATGTTGTAATTTCGCATTATTAAGGATTACATTTGCTCTATAGATTAGAGATCAAGGGTTTTTGATCACTTTGATTTAATTGATTAAGTTTATTTATTTTTTCCGTTCCCTCATTCGTTCTTTTAATTAAAATTTGGTTTTATTAAAATGAAGTTTAAATTTACAGAATTCGTAGGGCATCAAGTGTTCGGTATGCCGTTCCTCACTGAACTGTGAGAAAATACTCAAACAAAGAGCTAAGCAAGAAAGCTTTCTTCGTTTTGAACTCTCCTCTCTCTCCTCTCTTCGGGTCCATCGATATGTAAACAATCGAGTAAAATGACTTAATAATGATTTAGTACTTACATTAAATTACCACCAGGAAAAGCAGAGCGGAAGTGGCTTTTAAAAATATTTAAAATATGGATGACAAAATGGCAATAAGACATAAATGTGGCTAAGTAAATACGAAGGCATCATTACTGAAGGTCGTTTTTGTTTGCGTGCGATAAACTTATTTTTTCTTCTTTTTTTTTTGACTCTAAAGCAAATAATACGAATAACCAGACACAAGTTCGGTGGGATCGTCCCTATGTGTTTGCGATTCGCATTATCTGCTGGCTTTTGTTATCCAACCATTTGCTTATCTATAGTAACGATTCTCCAGGCGTGTGTTTGTGATGGATACCTGATTGAATTGTTGTCCGTATGTTAGTAATAGTAATCGATGAACGGCTTATCAGCAAAGAGAATTGGAAATGAAAGAGCTTACGAGTGTAAAGCTCAGAAGGTGAGAAGCACACACGCACACCCACCCCCTCAACCAATTTGTCAATCAACTGACAATCAGTTGCCAATCAACTTGCTGTGCCCCGTGTGGGTGAGGTGGATTCTATATAGTTTTTTCTAGGCAGCATCTGAAAAGTAGGACAAGAATCCACTGACTAATCGAACGCATAATTTGCGGCAACGTGATTCGCGCTGGAAGCATTTTGTGGGTTGGGTTTTGCTTATTTTGGGTACATATTCCAGGAAATACAAGTTTGTGTTCTAATTTAATTATTTAAATTAAAATTTAAAGTATTTGTTTCATAAAGTAATTTATTGATATTATTTTGGTATTTTGTATTCTTTTAAATTATTTCTTGTAAGTTTATTTAAATTTATTTCTTATCACTTAATTTTAATGGCTTAAAATAATTGTTGTTTTGTTTAAATATTTTTAAAAATATTACCCTCATTATCTATAGTTCCACTTATATCCATAAAGTCCAGTCATTAGGACAGTTTTTGTCAGGAAAACGAAATTGACATTATTTGTTTATGTTCAAGTTTTTTGAGTTCTTCTATTTGTAAAAAAAAAAAAAAACAAATGTTAACTGAAAAGCATTTCTGTGTTTTTGTTAAGTTATATTTATTATATTATATATATATTTATATTTATTATATTATATACATATTTATATTTATTCAAAGTTGATCTGACTTGTTTTTTATCTAAAACTTTACTTATATTCTTTTGATATCATGTAGATTTACACTTAAGTTATTACATAAAGTTTGCTTTAATTTAAGTTATTACTTATTATTATCTGCCTTTATCTAAACTTAGTATAAATATTAACAACTTTTACTTATAAACCTAAATGTAAACTACAAAAGTTTATCTATTTATCTCACGAAATATAGCTCAGAATAAAGTTGTTTATATTTTTTGTTATTTTGTTATTACTATCTCTATTTGGCCAAGAGCAGCGTCATTTAATGCCAAAGTATTGTGTTATCCGCGATTATCCGGAACCGCAAATGAAATCGAATGCAATGTTTTCACCTTGTTCCATTGCCAACCCGTGGCAAGCAATTAATTAGGCTTAGATGGATTTATGGCCACCATATAACCCGAGATAACCCAGCGAATGGCATCATCGCAAAATGCTCATAAAAGGCGCGTCTATGACAGCATCTCCTGCTCTTCTCCGCTGGTGCCGTGCACATTTTTAGTATTTTTGGCGGAAAATAATAGAAAAAAAAATCAAATAAAAATAAAAACAAAAAACGAAAAATCCAACCTCCGAACGAACGTCTTGGACATGTGCGCAAATCTTTTTGAACTTTCGCATTCGAGGCAAGCGAAACAAGTGCCAAGAGCAAACCCTGACATACATTATAATTTGTAGCAACGCCCTCTTTTTAGACTTTTTTTTTAGAAAATATATACAAACCTATAACATATTTATTTATATTTTTGTGGATATTTTTTGGTTCACCTACACGCGCGCGCATAATCCCATTTCGAGCGGCATCAATAAATATTCGGCCGGCAGTCAGATTTCTATAGCTATGCTATGGAATATATATATCTGAGTGTACATATACTGCCATCTATTTGGCGAATCGTCTTCAGACCGCCCACCAACAGCTGTTGACACTCGCATGCGAAAACAAAAATAAAAAATATAAAAAAGATCGCTTCGGAAATAGCAACTTACCTGTTAAAAAACTTTGGGTAAAAGACCTGAGCTTATGTTATAATTAAAGCCAAAAGGGAGTCCCGCCATTAGTCACAAGGTTGCTGCTGGTCAACTACAATCTAAATTCGCATTTTTTGGCCTGTGAGTAATCGCAATAATTAGTAATTGGGAGCAAATCGGCTCTTAAGGGGCCCAGCTGAGTTTCTCACAAAAGTTGGTAGGTAGTAAAGGCACAGTCCGTTTCAAAACTGTAAGGCTGTTGGCAGTAAATTGAGCGTGAAAAATAAAGAGAAACAAAGAGACTTTAGAGGAAATTCCTTGTTTATATTAGTTTTATTTAATTATTTTTAATAGTAAGGAAAGGGATAACAATCTCAACTCTATATCTTTTTATAATAATTATAAACTTTATTCAAATTAAATTTTTAACTTGGCTTCTTCTCTTATAAAACGCACTGTTTCATGCCACTAACTTTCGTTTGAGTTACCATTTGATTGGAAAACTTGAAAACTTGTAGAAAGTCAAAGATGCAAACATTAAAACAAACAAACCAAAAGAGAAAGCCTTTGGTGCCAAAAACAATGGGATCACATTGGATGTTTATAACTCGTATAAAAAGTTGATTAAAGGTGGTAAAGGTTGATAAAAAACACTCGAATAAAGGTTGATATTATTACTCTAATGAATAAAAAGGGAAAGAACTCATAATTCCTTATACCCAAGTGAGTAATTTTATTTTATTTATCAGAATCAGTAACGAAATTGGAATAATTTTACGGAATGTGAATTTATGCAAAAACTAAATATATTATATGTGTTGATAAACTTTATTATTTTTAACTAGTTTAATTTAATCAAAAATTCCTCTTAGAAAAAAGTAAGAAAGTATTTTTTGTTTTTTTTTTTTAATTTTTATTTCTTAGAAATGGATTATTAATTAATTGATTCATTAATTATTAATTTTACGGTATGCAAATTGATAAAGTTAAAAAGTATATTTTACTTGCTGATAAATATGCTTCTTTCCTCAAGTTTAATTTAATAATAATTTTATTAATACATTTAATTAATAAATTCCTAAGTTTTTATAAGGAAATCAACCATAAATTATATATTTTTTTCTCTTTAAAATGATTTCTGATTGACATGATTTTTTCTTTAAGTTTAATTTCATAAATTGCCAAGTTTTTATCATAAAATCAACCAAAAATTATATATTTTTTACTTCCCAATAATGATTATATCTCATTACCATTTTTAATTATATTCCAACCGCACATTTGGCTAATTTAATTACAAAACTCTCAGCGAGAACTTTTAAGCTCCTAACGAATTTCAATTAAAATTAATATTTTGTGCACTCTATTTTTGGTGTGTGAATTTGATCGAGTCGCTTGTTCAATCGATTTGATTCCACTTAATGTTAATGTGCGGTGTGAATTAATTCGTTGGCTGGTCAACAGAAATTATTGTTAAACAATCGCGAGAGTTGCCCACGCGCTGTGGCTTCCTCCTACATTTATTCGGGGGTACTTTTGTTGTCGCCCAAAAAATGTTTGTTTTGAACGTGTGCTGCAGAAAGAGAGAGCGCTCTTCTCTCCATCATTCTCTTTGTCTCTGGCGAATCTCTCTTACCAACGATCGCTGCTCGAAGTACTTCTGTGGCATCGTCGCCTTTTAAAACTCATTCGCTTCCGTTCGCTCGACCCGTTCACAACGTTGCGTATACGCCCCGTCGGCCGCGTGCATGAGTGTTAGAGAGTCGCCGTCGCTGTGAGCGTGTGGTCGTGCCTGCTGTGTGCCTGTGCGAGTGTCTCTTCGTGAGTTCTCTTCGCTTATTTACGAATATTGTTGTATGGCTGCGGCCGCCGACTTCCGTTCCGTTCGAACCCGAGTTCGGGGTATAAAATCATTTCTAAATTTATAAAACAAACGCGTATACACACACACTCTCGTCTCGAAATCAATTTAATTTGTGCAGAATGAAAAGCCCGAAGATGTATATTTATGCATAAATATTTGCCAAAAGCACCCACACACGAAAAAAGAGAGAAACAAGAAAGAAAAACAAGAAACAGCAAAAAAAAAAAACAAGAAACACCCAAAGTGCTAAACAACATAAAAGTGGGAAATAAAATTTGTAGATTTATTTAGCCAGAGACAAACCTCCTGCATTTGAATTATATTTATTGTTTTTTCCCCTCTTGCTTTTGTTGCTTTCTATATCTGCATATATGGTTTTTTGAACATTGTTTTGTTTTTTACCCATAAATTCTTCAGTTGAAAGTGAAAGTGGCGTCGCAGGGGATCGCAGAATGGACAAGTTATGCTAAATGCAAACGCTGAACATTGAACTTTGTGAGGGGAACCTAGAAGAAAATCGAGGCAAAATGCGCTTGCAACATCGTTACGCCACCAACAGTACCGCAACCAACAATTCGAACAGCAACAATACCAACTCCACGAGCAGCAACAATAACAATATCAACATCAAGCGGGCCAAGAAACTGACAGGCAGCAGCAACAACAGCAGCGGCATCATCAAGTTGCGTTCTGCCAATCAAAAGTCCAGCAAAATGCCACCACAAATGCCAATGGACAAGGAATCGGAGGTACTCTTGGCCAACGCTGAAGCCCTCCCTCTGAAGCGGGAAGAGGAGCAGCTCCTGCAGGATGAGGTGGAGGAGGAGGAGGAGGAAACCACCACCACCACCACCTCGGTGGAACTGCGTTCCTCGGCCAGCTCGCACATCCGCGCCTACACCACCCTCCGTAGCAACTCGACCTCGGCGATCCTGGCCCAGGCGGGCCTGCCGCCGCCGCTCACTCACGCCGGCGTATTGTATGCCCGCCCCCGCACCCTCAACGTTCACAATGTCTGCCAGACGCCCGCGCAGATAACGCAACTATTTTTTGGGTATGTTTTTTCTTTCGTTCGATTTCTCTTTCTTTTGTTGTTAACTTTATTTTGGTTTCTAATATTTATTTGTTAATATTTACTAACACACTAAAAAACAAAGAGGGATTTATGGGAGAAAGGGGTTTCATATTTTTTTTGAGGTATTTATAGATAATTATCAAGGAAGTTATCATAGGGTCCAGTAGGTTTCGAAGAATTATTTACTTAGAAATAATTAATAAGTGTCCTCAAGGTTTTTGAAGAATTATTTGGTTAAAAATAATTAATAAGTTTCCACTAGGTTTTGAAGAATTACAAATATTTGCCTTCCTTGGACACCTTTTATTTCTTGAAACACATCAAATATCACTTCTTTATACCAGTTTTTTGTTTAAAAAAAACCATTAAGTCACTTTGAGAGCAAAGAAAATTGGTTTCCACCAGAAATTTTGATTCATCAATATCTACGCTAAATTTGAAGAATTAAATTTATTTACTTGCCTAAGGAACCTTTTCTTGCATGAAACCTAGCAAATATCGCTTCTTTATACAAGTTTTTTGTTGAAAGAAACCATTAATTGAAATTGAGAGCAAAGAAAATATATATATCTCAAAATATAAGGTATAAATTATGCTTAGATCCATCAATATCTCCCCTAAATTTCCCATTTCCCTTAGCTAAATTAAATTCCTTCCATTGTTTATAGGTAGTTCTTTGCTTAAATCTTAAAAATCTTTCCTTCACTTCAAAACCCGCTTTATCTAAATATTTAGATAAAGAAAAAGGCGCGTCAAGGATGCAAATAAAAGTGTTTTGAAGTTGACCATTCATCATGCTCATCCCTGGGTTGTCAATTGGGAGGGTCAAGCTCCCTGCTGCTGCTGGTAAACCAAAACAAGGTCACCAGCAAGGCATTCCAGATGGGCATAAATAAATATATAGATCGCATAAATATTTATGGGTTCTTAACCGAATTAATGCTTTGTTTATAAAGAGTGCGAATAGGAAATAATTTACTATGGGAATTACAATTTTATGAGCGAAATAATACTATAGTATAAGTTCAGTATCCCTTTCCGACTTGGGTTAATGCACTTCAAGTGCTCTCCGCCTGCATTAATCAAATTAAGAATCAGATTTGGCTGGATGCCCTCTCAGGGTTATTCACTTTATTCTTGTCATAATCTTGGAGCATTATTAAGTTCACCAATAAGTTCAATAAGCTGTTTGCCAGAGATTTATCACGATCTGCCACGCCTCCTTCTCCTCTGTCTCCCAGAGAACTGCAATCCGTTCCGTTTGACGGCGGCGTCGCTCGTTCTTGAGAGATTTTGTCATCGTTATTTTAAAACTGATATATTTATATTTATTTTGTGCGCGCGCTCAGAAAACAGAAAAACAGAATGCGAAAAATATTCAATTAAACGAATTTGCCACCGCTCCCCGACTGACTGACAATGCCGCTGCTGTCTCTCCTCGCCTTTTGTCGCAGTGTGAAAATTCAATGAACTTGATCTTTGTCTGAAACGTTGTAGATGTTTTCTTTGCGCGTGTATTGCATTTATTTTGTTGTTTTTCCTTTTTTTTCAATTGATACTCAAAATAATAATAATAACAAAGCATTAAAATGTCAAGCCGGGCTGTAAACACGAACTCGAAAGCGTAAAAGCCGAGCGTCGAGTATCGAGTGCGATTGTGGCTATCGAGTACACGACGCTGTAGATTGGACATTTGTCTCAATTTGCATATAATAAAGTCATAAATAAGCCAGCAAATTGTCACTTTTATAACATATTTATTGAGCGCAATGCCTTCGGGCAAAATTAGTTGCAAATAACGAATAGTTGGTGACCTGTAATGGGGGGAAAATAACTTAAGAAAACATAAATGTTTATGTCTGAAACCTGACACATTGTTCAGCTATCATTATCACATATTTTAGGCAGAGACTTTTAAAGAAACAACAGATAATTATCCCCATTAAAGGCCTAGTAATTATCTTATCTTAAAAATAAATACAACTCTTTCCAGTTTGTTAAATAATATAAAATAAAAGCAAATAACATTAATAACCAATCTAAGAAACCAACCACACCCAACGATTCATAAAAGGTATCTGCGGGGTTTGAACAAAGTTCAATTCATTGGATCTTTTGGTTAAATGGCTTATGGTTTCTCTGTCTCCGGCTTCCCACCATCTTCGTGGCCGATGATGTTATGGCTGAAATTTAATTTTAGCCATGATCTATTGTCTACACTGACCTTCTTCGTGACACACTCTGTTTGTAATGCTGCGGCACGTGTTGGCGATTTTCAGAGCATTGCACTGGAAACGAAGGGATTGAGATATATAAGCTATAAGCTATAAGTTATAAGCTATAAGCTATGAGATATAACCTATAAGCCATAAGCTATAAGTTGGTCTGGAAGACCAGAAAGGCGTCAACTAATTTCCCCTTATAAATCACAGCTGGACGCGTTCATTAACGAGTTTAATTAAAAAAGAGTTGGATGCGTTCGCCTTTCTGTTTTATTTTTCGCCTTAATTTAATTGTGCCACTGTGCACGATGCAGCCATAAATCAAGCATTGACCGTGCCACTTGTCCGTGGTGATGAGTTTATCAAAGGCACTTCAATTCAGCAGCCGCATTCTTTGTCAATTTAATATTATTATTGTAGAGTGGCCAGCGAGCATTATTTGTTGTTTATTTGTTTTGATGTCTTCCCCTTTTATTATTGCTTTGTTGATTCTCCTTACTGCTTCGTGATATTATGCTTTAACTCAATTGTGGAATAGTGCAATCGAATATCCGCTTAATTAATTTATAAAATGGCAAATTGTCTGAAACAATCCTCTGACAAATGATAATTCCAGGAATCTAGTTAGATTTTCCTTTACTCGGGCTTAACCAGAGTTCAGGTTATTGTAAATTATATTGTTTATATTTATAGAAAAGCCTTCATCCAATACTAAACAATAGAATAATAGTTTTCCCCATGTTAAACTCACCTGGAAAGTTAATAACTTTCAATTAATCAGCTTTTTATAGAGAGGTTTGGGGGAAGTCCATTTAGATATAGTAAATGTTCATAAATGTTATCCTAATTACGTTTTAAATATGAGAATTAACTTGTCTCAACTTAAGGCCAGTCATCAGCCGTCACAGCCTCAGGTGTGAGTAGTATAAAATCGGGAGAAGTCAATTAGGAAAATCACCTGCCACGCACACCCACAGTTCTCGCTGGCTTCCATTGCGGAACTGCGGCACGTTGGCAAATAAATAATAATAAATGTGCTGGGAAATGTGCATTAATAGTGCATTAATTATTCATTCGACATAATTGAGAAACGTGCTGTAAACAATTAATCGAGAGCCTGCAGATATCGCGCTGTAAACACAGAGCCAGAGCCAAACATAAATATCGAATAACGAATAGCGAATAGCGAACAACGTATAATGAACCCCGATCCGATCCGATCCGAGTCGAGTCGTGTCGAGTGAGCTAATCGTTTATAAATACATGTACTTCATGTACAGCCAATGCAGATCGCAGCTGACTGCAATCAGCGGCTAAGAATAGGCCCAGTCGGAGATAGACTACTTCAGATAGGATAGAAAAAGGCCTATAAAGGCCAGCCAGCCAGCCTGTAACCCGATGGACAGATAGTGGGCATTCGCTTGCTTGATTGCCAGATAATGCCTGGCACCGATACATAGCCAAACGGATGAGCCAATCAGCTGTCTGATGTCACCTCCGAAAACTGTATTTTAACCTCATCGGCGACAATTAGCCAGCTTGATTTGATAAAACCGATAAGAGATACATATAAAGGGTAATGGTGATGGTATGGGTGGTGTTGTCAGCCCACAAAATAAGTTTAGGACATAAATTTTCTTATATATTTCTTTATTATTTCTATCAAGCTTTCCTCGTGCTTCTGCGATAAGGGCAGATCATAAAATCGAATTAAAGATGATCCAATCAATTGATGTCATTACCCATAAAGAGTTTCTAATCAATTTAGGTTGCTGATTTAATAAAATGATTAGCAAGGCAATTTAAACAGTTTAAAAAACAAATTGCCTAATTTTTATAGCTTTCTTAATGAGAAATATTTCATTAAAGCCATAGCTGATGCTTTCCCCCGATTTCTTTGTTCTTTAATTTATTTAATTTGTTTCTTTAAGTTTTTTTGTACACAATCTACTTGAGTTGATCATGACCCAAGTTAACTCATTTGCACTTGGCTAATTTTCATGGCCAAATGCTTTTCTCATTGCCGTCTTTGTACCATCTTTAGATTTGCAAACTAAAAAGCGCTTAAACAATGCTCCACTTCTTTTTTCATATTTTTTGCATTGTTTATGTAGCTTCATTTGTTTGGTTTTGCAACCGTCGTTGCATTATTTCGCTTTATTTACGCGAGCAATTTCTAAAAATAATATGCACCCATCCAAAGTCAAAAGAAAGTGTGAATTTTTGAGGGCCATTACTGGAGGCTACCTCATAATTTACAATGCAAACACCCATCAAAAGTGGCAACACAATAGCTGCCAAGAACGCAAATAATGAAACTGAAAAAGAAAAAAGAGAGAGAAAGAAGCCCAGCAAATTTAATAGCAAAATATATAGAAGAAAGCCCATTAAATCATGTGAGTCCAAATAACAGAGATATATATCTGTATATCTGACTATATATTTATAGCGGAGGAAACGGCGCAAACAAAATACAGTTTTTTTAGAATATAATTTTATGGCAGTGCCGAGTGGTGTTTTTTGTGTGGGCTCCTCTGAGGGTGTTCCGTCAATTTAAGCTCACTCACGATGATTGCCTAGATTTCAGAATTTATTCCTCTTAATTTTATTGTAATTAATTGTAAGAAATTAATAACTAGTAGCTCTTGAGAGGTAAGGGTAGTTTTGATTTTAGAAATTAAAGATTTCTTATGGAGATTTAAATAAGATAGGGGTTTGTTTTAAAAGTGTTCTTTTTATTACCTATTTGGCCTTTTATATAGCTCAGATATCATCTCAACCCTAGGTTATTGTTAGAAAAGTGTATAGTATAGCGTAGTATAGTATTTATCTTGTTTATAAAATTTATTAAAATAATCAAAATACCCTTAGAGTCTAAGGCTTAGATGCCCCACAGTTTAGGAATAACACCAAGCTTAGTTACTATTTAATTTATCTTATTTTAATTTATTCAATGTATTAAAATGTATTTATATAATATTAAATATATTAAAATACCCTTAGATGAACCTTAGTTTTAGGATAATACGAAGCAGTAACTAAAATGTTAAATCTTAGGCTAGAAACTCCCTTACAAAGTCTTTCCTTTGTGATCTTGTGGGTTTGTCTTATATTTCGTAGGAAATGCCCAGGCTTTGCCCTTTCTCAGAACGATCCGTGTAACCTCAGATTCCCGAGGCTTACCCATTACCTTACACTCGTACTGACTCATATTTCCTCGCTTTGAATTTGCCCCTTTGAGGCAGGCAGCCAGATGTCGAAGCGATCGGTAAATGCCTCACTAACCTTGCGCAAAAAACAAACAAATACGCGATTATGTATATGTACCTACGGGGGAATGGTGCTTGTGGTTCTTCGGTCGCTTTATCGATCGCCTGGATCTGGGCTTTCGGCTCTTTGTTAGTCCACCGAAATATGTAACCTATTTATTTTTGAAATGTTGACCTCATACGCACACTGTGGCCCAAGTGGGAGTAAATCGATAGCGACCAACCAAATGTGTCGATGACAACTTCATTCATCGCAGCATGGCGACTGGTGATTGAGTGACTGACTGACTGACTGAATAACTGACTGAATGACTGTCTGACTGAATAACTGACTGACTGACTGACTAAACTGGCAGTCTGTAGGCTGTTCAGCCGCTTTTGTTCTCCTCCGACTCACTATCTCTATACTTTCAATCAGAAAACGATAATTCATGACATCACCATCATCAACGGTCCGTGACAGTTCTCCACCCTTTCCGCTTGAGTGGCACACTTAATTGGTAATTTAACACAATATTAAATAAATGTGAGCCCTCCGGTCTGACCGACACCCCTGGTTATGCCAGTGGCTGTAATTCCTATTAATATAAATCCACTCCATAATTTTAATTCGCTTGTTTTTTCCGCGACATCAAAAGTTCGTGAGCTTGGCCGGGGCTGATTTTCTCATAATCGGCATTTCATTGATGGAGTCATTGAGCACAGGGGGAAAAGAGAGTATACAAATACAAATACATATATGTATTTATATATGTTTGTAGTATCTGAAAAGCAGCGTAAAGAAAACCACTTGGCGGGAAGAAGCACTCTGTGCATGCGAAGGGAACCTCGGTCAGTCAGTTGCTCGGGTGCGCGTCTAATGAGCGGTTGTGTTTGTTGTCTGCATCTTGGCTTTGAATTTAAAGTAATTAGCTATTTAATAAATATTTCGGAAAAATATAAATTAAATAGATGAAGAAACAAAGTGTGCTAAATGATATTTCCTGGATACAACTTCCCCAAGGATAACACTTGACAAATAGGCTACGAAAACCTTATTTAAAGCAAGCAACTGCATTAAATAAGGATCTCAAAGGGTCTTATTTGGTAATTTACTCTATTAAGAAATTATCTTACAATTTAGGAGAAATCAAGTATTTACTATTAAATGCTAAAGATTTATTACAGATATTTAAAATATTTAATATGTTAAAAAGTATTTAATATACCTAAGTATTAAACATTTTTGTAGATATTTTATTATTTGTTTAATTCCTTGATCCTTTAATTTTGCCTTTAATTCTATATTTTTTAAATAATTTACTGTTTTAATTAAATTTAGAAGAATAATTACTGTATTTTTAACAAGTTAATATTTTCTATAATAATTTAGGAAACTTTCACAGTAGAAAACTATATAAAAATGTAAAATTACACATTACACATTTCCTTATTTTCCGTGAGCTCTCTTGGAAAGTTTATTTCCGACACTACTTACAAATAACTTTACAAACAATTTTCAAGAAATGTTTTCCTTTGATTTCCCAGAGTTTCTCTGTAAATTTTTCCCACTGATCCCACTCCCGGGAATATTTCTATATTCTTTTTCTGGAGCATGATCGAATCGCTTTCCGTACACATAGATCGACTGTTCGATCCGGCAAATACATTTTTTGCGATGTGTTCGGAACACTCCGCCGGCCATCAGAAGTTGGGCTGCGCGATTAGATTAGATGCCAGGACGGCGATAGGGCAAATCACTCTGTACACTCCAGAGAAAACCCAAAGAGATTGGAAATCAGACAAATCGGGCCAATATACAGGCCAATATAGCTGAAATTCCTGCTGCCCGCAAAGGTACACAAATTACTCGCCGCAAGTGATATCATGGCGCTCCACAATTTGGGTATACAATCGAATAAATAATTAATAAATGCAAACCTGGGGAGAGGGTAGAATAATATATATATATATATAAATACGAGGCACAAAAAATGGTAAAGTGTGGAGCTTTAAAAATAAACGTTGATGTCACAGAGACGAGCGGCGAAATAAAGAAAAGAAGAAGCCGCAAGCGAACCGCAAAATAAAGCGAAAATAAAAGGTTAGAGGACAACGAACGACTCTGCAATCAAGATATGAGACTCGTCTGAGACTAAAGCGATTCCCAGGCCAAAAAACCGATGACGAAACTATCTTCTTCTATAACTGCCTTGTGAAAGCTTGCCGCATTCTGGCCGTGTTTACCCAAGGCCTATAAATAGTTCTCCGAAGGCAGAAGCAACGCTTTATAAATAAAGAACCACCGATTAATCAGATGGAGCCACTTGAGCTAGGGTTTCTTCTAACGACTCCTCAGGCTGGACAGTGAAAGGTAGCGAGAAGATAGTCACCCATCATGGCTAAGAACAGAAGAAGGAGAATTAGAATTGTGGGATTTAATGATGATGCCTGGCTTTGATTATTATCTTAGAAAGGTCTTCCCTGGGACATATTTCTTTCTATGATTAATGTCAATCATTAGTCTTAGTTCTTAATTTACAGATAAATGTTTAGGGTCTAGTTTAAAGTAAAATATTAGCATATTTACCTTTTTCTGATTTGATATTTAATCCATTTTTTATTGATAATAATTTTATGTCTATTATTCGTTAAGCTTTCTTAAAAAAGAAATATTATTTGAGACCTTAAAAATTTATATTTTACATTTACTTTAATTTTGTATCTATTATTTGGTAAACTTTCTTAAATTAGATATTTTTTTTCAAGACCTTCAAAATGTATATTTTATATTTACTTTTAATGTCTAAAAAGGGTTTATCTTTTAATAGATTTGTACTGCTTAGGTAAACATAATTAATTGTTCAAACATTTAAACATAAGCCAAATTGTAGACAAACTTTGCTGATAATATTTGTGAACCATTTTTACACTGAACAAAAAGGTTATACACTTTTGAAATGGGTTTAGTGTTTAGTGTATTATGTGAACCATGTTAAAATGTACTTAATTTTTATTCAGATAAAATCAATAATTATTTAAGATCTCAAATAGAAATGGAACTTTTGTTGCTTCTTATTTTATAAAAAATAATTAATGAAGTTAAAAAAATATTAATTAAAAAATAATAACTTTTAAATATTAAAGAGCTGAATGTAAAAAAATATTTTTTTAAATGATTAAATAATAACAAAAAATGTTTTTAATATTTTTTTATTATTATTATTTCAAATTATTATGTCAAATATTATTCTATTATTTATTAACTCACTTTTAAACACCAAAGTTAACACTTTTTCACACTTTCCGCCCCATTAACGACCATTAGTAGCTTTCTGTCTGCTAAAATGACAGCTAACCCACCCACAGCTTATCGTGGCAAAAGTGTTTTTGGCGGGATTATAGTGCCAATTTGGCTTAGATAAAAAAGATAATCAGATAATCGGCCAAAAACTGCAGCAGGAAGAGTTCAAAGAGCTCGGCGATGACGCCAGCCCATTGATAAATATTCAGCGAGAGTTGCCGCAGCTAACTAACACAGATAACAGATAACGCCTGATAAATAAAAGAGATATGTTTGCGAATACGAAAAAAAAAAAAATTAAGCATATTGGCCGGCCCACTAAAAACAGCTGTTCAACAAAGAGCCACATTTTCTCTTTCCCTCCCACTCTCCCACCACTCTCTTTTAGTGGGACTCTCTTTCAGTGGCTGCTCTTTGTTTAACATTTTACTCACCAAGCATCGTCATTTTTATTATTAGTTATGACCTCATCATCGATTATTGCCGGGAGAGTTGTGGCGGCCGGTCGTTGTGTGTGTGTGTGTGTGTGTGTGTGTTTGTATTGAAACGAGTCGCTGAGCAAGCTGCAGCCACAGCTCCCCCGCCCCACCAAGCCTCCCTCCCAGCAACACCTTTGGGTGTCTCTCTTTCGCTACCTGTTACCAACAGAGAGCGAGCTCCATACGATGTGTGTTTTATGTTTGTGTTCGGGCGCCACAAGTCTTGTGTAGATGTACACTGGGAAAAATAATGTAGTCCTAAAAGAAATATAAAATGTAATAAAGGAAATAACAAAAAAGAAATCTTTTCCTTTAAATTCTAATGAGAATATCAATAATTTATAAATTAAATCTTATCTTTAGATCTAAAGAATTAATTTATAATGTTTTAAATATAAAGAAATAAGTTTATTATTTTATTTTATTATTTTTGTTATATTTATTATATTTTCTTCTTGTTTGAGTTACACAAATTTCCCTCTGTGTGGCATAGAACACACCTCTCTTTGAGATTTGTCTCCACCTATGCATGGAACGCCGCTGATTAATCCGCGAGTGCCTGACATGTGTTCTATAAACTTGTACGCAAATATTTTGCGCTTGATTTACAAGCTGTTAAATGCAAATATATGTTTATTCACTCACAGTGATTTACACACAGCGCCCCAAATGCAAATAGTATGTTTTTTTTTTTTGCTTTTAGTGTGACTAGCGACATTTAATCTTCCACTGACATTCCCCGGGTTCAACGTACATTTCGTGTCATTCCGTTCAATTGTCTTCGGAAATTGTTTATTACTCATTTCGAAAGCACTCTACGTCGTGGTTGGGGGAGCGTGGGTCAATGAAATCATTTCCACAAATGCATTTTTCTTA
Organism: Drosophila tsacasi; assembly: GCA_018904565.1. Taxonomy (NCBI): domain Eukaryota; kingdom Metazoa; phylum Arthropoda; class Insecta; order Diptera; family Drosophilidae; genus Drosophila; species Drosophila tsacasi. The sequence continues at coordinate 18,075 of JAEIHY010019213.1, forward strand.
ATGGGCATCTCTCTCAACGTCATTTGGCTTGGCTCCGGGCCAAAAATGTGAGTAAATTACATATTACATATGCACGGTTTTGTTGGAAAAGTTCATTCATCACTTGCGGAAATGCTGATCTGTTTACTACTTAGATCGGGATTATTCAGAAATTATTTGTTAATTGAAATTAATAAGAAAGGTTATAACCCATATGGGTAATTTTAAATAACTAGGTGCCTTCCGCTGCGTTCTATCATAAATGTTTCTCTCTCTCTCTCTTCCTCTCTTATTATAAATATAAAATGATTACACGGCTGGAGCGACAGAAAACTTTTATATATAATAGAGAGATATATTTAAGCTTTTTGGTTCATTAATCAATGCGAATTTTAACTTATATGGGAAACCCCTTCGTCTTGTAATAACTAACTTGTTTAACCTTTAATTATTCCTTAATAATTAATATAAAATAAATTACCCCTGACATAAGTGCAGAAAATTCTCTCAAACAAATTAACTACCCAAAAATCACAATATAAATTTATCATTTCCCTTTTATTTTAATTAATAGTCTCTACCAATTTCATGTCTTGTCTTACCAATATTAATTGCTACTCTCGCTCAGCACCTGATTAACAGATAAGAATATTCATTAAATCAAATGGCATACATATATAATTTTCAACTGGATACATTGATAAAGCTATACTTATGATTCAGAGATAAAAATTTATTTAATTAACTGCAGCATTCATTCAAGGAATGACTACTTTACGATCAGATAATTGGTATTTATTACTATCAAACAATGAGGATCATCAGACACGATCCGATGAATCACACTCAGGGATTTCGCATACTCGGTTGCTATCTGTTCTATATGATGGCCTAATGGCTGATACTAAGTACAAGCCCACAAGGGCTTCATAATAGGCAATTTTGTTTCGTTATCGAGAGATAGCCAAGTTATAGATAGAGTCTTTACTTGATTCTAACCAGACGTTATCTTTAGCACCGCGTAGGGTCTGTGTAGCAAAAGTGAGATAAAGCCATAAGGGTAACAGAGGGAGAGTGAGAGAGGACCTTGGTATATTAACTTATCTGCTTACCTTTTAATGGGTCACGGAGAATTTCCGGTAGCCTGGCCTGATCACTCTCAGGTTTATTTGTTTACCTTCAGCCTTGCTGCCTTCAGTCTCTTCTTTTCTCCGGGTTTCTCTTGGACTCATGCTTTAGTCATTTATTTGTTATTTTATGCGGTTGGTCAGCATAAATAAAAAACAAAAACTTGTTTACTACCTTATGTGTCGTCGCAGTTTAGGGGCACATCATGTCAGGTTCTAAGAATCTATCTGATGCCCGAATTTCATCAAGAAAACAGCTAATGAATCAGCTAAGAGCCACCTGGAACCTGGAAATATGGAAATATGTTTCTCTCTCTCTCTCTTATAAATATTAAATATGCAATCGCACGGCTGGAGCGGCAGAAAACTTTTATATATAACAAAGAGATTATTTGTTCACTCTGGATGATAATTTAAATGTTCCTTTCTTTTCAAATTATAGAGAAATTAAAGAAGCTATCTGTTAACCCTTACTATGAGTTTCTTAACTTAATTAATAATTTTTGCCTAAGATTTTAACCTTCATTTATCAACAAAAATTTAAAGATAAAGCTGTCATTCATCAAGACAACGTCTTATAGCTTTTGGCTAATTGTCGTTACTTCCCGTTTCGCCTTTAATTAGATGAGCAGGAAATGCATCTCAATACAGAAATGGAAATACTAAAAACAACGTTTATGACCAAATCGAGAATCTGTTAATTGTGCGGATGCTGCACTTCGTCGGTTGCATTCCCCTCGTCTTCCATCCCGGAAATGTTGCCACTGCCAAATTTGCTCATCGACTGGCGGCGGCCAATGCTCTTCCTTTTTATGGATCTCTCTCTGATTTCTCTGATCTCTCTGTGTTTGTGGTAAACAAAGCATAAATCTGTTTGCCATAAAAATTCCAACAACAAAAAGAAACAAAAACGGTACAAATATGGCGCAACTTCACCCACACAGACAGAAGAAGGCCAAAAATAGAAGACCAACAGAACGAAACAATTTTAATAAAACAACAAGAACAAAAAGTAAAGAGAGGCCAGGCCAAATTTAGTGAATGATGTGGAGGTGTGGGCGTGCCTAGTCAGCTGATGCAGTCATGTAATTGGCATCTATACAAGTTTGACCGCCGCCTGCACTTGGCCAAATCCGACTGTGTGCCCAGAATTTGGGTGTCAAGACAAGACTACATTGTAATTTAAGTTTAATTTAAAAAATTAACTAATCTGTGATCTGTGTGACCAAATATCTTAAATATGATACGAAAGATGGAGCTTACATTCACTTTAATATATTTATAACACTCTCAGTCCATGTTTCAACGAAAATGTTTACAATCCTCTTATTTCTTGGTTGATTTAATCATTTAATCATTTATTTAAAACAATTTAAATTCAAATTAATTAATTCTATAATTAAACCCTACATATCTCTCCATTATATTACAAGTTTTCTGCCGCTCCAGCCGTGCAATCATTTTATATTTATAATAAGAGAGGGAGAAACAGTTATAATAGGTGAGCGAGCGAAGCGAGCATCGCGGAGGGTACCTAGTATTATACAAAAATAGCCAAACTGCCAGCACTGAAATAAGCCAAAAACCTCTCTCTTTCGCTGACATAATCCGTTGGCATTTGAATTGAATTTGCATTTGTTGTTGGGCCTCCTCGGCTTCTCTTGCCCAACAACATGTGTCTTTCTGATGTTAGAGTTTCGTATTTGCCTCTGTGTTGCATGGTTTATGCTTTGTTATTGTGTGGGCAGAGGCATCGGCCCAAACAGTTAACAGACAAGTTTGTTGAGCCATAAAACCAAATATGTTGCTCCTCATTAATGTCTTCCCAGTTCGCACATTTTGATAGGGACTTTACTGAGCGACGAGTGGGCTGTATAAATCGTAGGGAAAAATAATATTTTTAAGAGCTGTTTACAGCTGTGATTAAGTCGAATATTATGCCCAAAATAAGGGGAGTATTTTTCTAGCTTAATCCCACGCTATTTGCTTTAACTGCTTGAGAATCACAAGCATATTTTAGCCTTTTTTGAAATCTTATGAAGGTATAAAGTATGTTATTTCTTCTTAAATCAATACTTAATAATAGTTTTTGCAACATAAATTCAATTAGCTTTTTAATATGTTTTCTGACTTTTATTTGTCACTTGTCTGGGCCTTGACTTGACGTCATTTCACCGAATAGCAACCTTCTTCTTGCCATTCTCTATCATTGATAAGCCACCAGAGCAATAATTATATGAAATAATTCTCGACTCGGAATCAAATGTATAAACAAATAAAATGGTTCAGTTCAGTCGTAAATCTGAATTGCTGGCGTTTAAAACAGAGAGTGGAATAAAAAAATTATTATAAATAATTTACGCAATACAAAAATTACAAAATTCTGTTCTGTCAACAACGCAAAAGATATATATTATATATATTGCTATATATCTCTTATATTGTGTACCAAATTGCGGATGAATTATTTTGCGTTTTCCATTTCAAGCCCGAACCAAGAGATATAAATAAGAAACACAGCGTAAACGAAAACGAAAACAGTTTCGAAATCCAAATGGAAATCAAGTAACTGCGTCGCAGCAAATTTCGTACAGCCCGGGTGGGTCTCTGGCAATATACGATAAATATTACCCATTTATATAGCTGCCCTCCAGCCCGCTTCAATCTGTTGTCTCGCCCTTCCGTGGCTGACACACGCTTCGTATACGCGATATTTAAATTTCCAATTGCACAAATGATGCAATTTCCAATGTTTTTCCTGCTGGTGATTCTACTGCTGATGCTGACGATGGTGACGACGATGTCCGGCCAAAGGGCGGACGATGAGCAAGAGTCGTCCGACAAGGCAGCCACAAAAATATTGTAATTTATTTTGTATTTATAAATATTGTTATTGAAACTTTTGGTTTGAGCTTTGCTTTTTCTATATTTGTGTTTACATGACTCAAATGGGTGGCTTTAAAACATGTGTCGCCTCGAGAAACGTGACTGGCGTACCATTTTGATATAAATACTGAGATTCATACAGTTTCCTGCACTTATTATAATGCGCAATTCCGTATTGATTAGCTCTCGAGAGTCCTTGGGTGGGTTCATTGCGATGAACCCGGTAAAAATATGTAAATTGTATTGATTTTGAGTTAAAGTTACGAGTAAACATAATAAAAACAATCTTTCCGGTTAGATATGCTAAAAATACTACCTGCTATATCTTCCAGCTAGGTAATAAAATTATAAATTGCACAATGTATCGCATCCGCAGGCATATAAATCGAATAATTGTTTAATAAGGCCATAAATCGTTCAATAAACCAATTACCCAAGTCCCAAGTTTATTTTTAAATATTGAGCAACACGATATAAAAGTGAAAGAAGAGACTGTTTGCTAATGATCTCTCATTTATTTTCTTTATACTTACAGAGAAGTGCTGAATGCATGGCGTGCAAAGGCCCGGTGCAATGTAGTGCCCGACGAGCGGACCCAGGAGCTCTTCCACGAGCTAAGCTTCCATCCTAGCCAAAAGCAGAGTGAGTATTACTTATATTTCCCACACAAATTTGTTGTATAATTATGATTTCCTTTGCAGTAAGTGAAATGCTGCAGACGGCCAAGAAGGTGGCCCGCAAGGGTGGCAGTGGACAGGCGAATGGCTTGACCTTTGGACAGTTTTGTGTTTTAGCTGCAGATCTAAAGCGTTTTAGGTGAGTTTATAAGAACATCTTCATTTTAACATATTTGATTAATGATTTATTTTTTAAATACTTGCAGAGCTTCAACAATTTCGAATCAGCCGTCTTATTGCGACTACCAGACTCTGCTCCCGGAACAAGACGATCCTGCCAGCTCCTCCACCTCCTCCCAGCAACATCTGCAATCGCCAGCTGCCGCCCAATCGCCTGCTTACAGCAACAAAAAGTCGGATAACCATGGCACCGAGCTGCGCAGCACCAAGTCCTTCAGCAGTGTGGATGACACCAAAAAGAAGAAGAACGCCAGCAATGAGCCAGTGGAGGTATTCCTCGGCGGCTCCTGTAATCCAACCACCTGGCGCGCCGACGTTGCCATACCAGCCCTCAAGGAATTGGGCATTTCGTTCTACAATCCTGTGAGTTCTTTGCTCTAAATTTATTGTAAAGAATTTCCCTCTTACTTCTCGCTTCGATTTGACCCACAGCAAGTCTCCGATTGGACGCCCGATCTAATAGAGCTGGAGCATCGAGCTAAGGAAAAGGCCCGTGTATTATTCTTCGTTATGGATTCGGAAACACGCGCTTCTGCTGGTGCCATCGAGGCGGCACACATAGCGGGTCAAAACTGCAAGCAGCTGGTGTTGGTTTTGCATCCGTACAAACCAAATCAGAAGATCCTGAATGAGCCTATTTCGCAGCAGTGAGTATTTAAGATATTTTACGAAGTAATTAAAGAAATTCTTGTGAAATTAAATATTAAATTCCTTTAATTTGCAGAGAATACCTCGATCTAAATCGGAATCAATTGATACTTAAGGAGCTGGTCTCCCGTCGCGGCCTGCCTGTATTGGATAACATACCCCTGGGCCTGCATCGCACCAAGGAAATTCTCTCTGGCATCCGTGATCCACCGTCCAAAATATCTTCTATATTAGAGTGAGTCTTGAAGATTTATTTATTAATTTATTTAATGTAACTAACATGATTTTCTCTACTTATTTTCCAGTACCGTTCGCGGCGCTTTCGATCGCGTGAATCCGCAAAGCGATCTGCTCACTGTGGAACAGTGCAAACGTGCTCTCTTATTCCTAGGCTATGCTCAGAGTTTAGTTAATTTAGACAATCTAACTAAGATCATAATCAATCAACGCGAATCGCTGAAATTGCTCCAAACGCACAGCGCCAGAGCTGGCGTCGACAATATGGATGGGATTGGTGCTGGAGAGGACAGCAACTGCATCCCTACCCCTTTGCCTAGCCAGGAGCTCATCGACTTTGATCTGTTCTGTGTGATCTCGGCCTACCTGTCCGTCCTGCAGCAGGAGATCCACGAGAGCGGCTGTATTTCGCCCATCAAGGGCACTAATGTGCCGCCTCCTCAGGTCTACTTCACAAATGGTAATTATTCAGGTTTACATCTTGATAGAATTATATTTTAAATCCAATTATTGCATCCAATTCAATTAGCTCCCGATGTGGACATCTATTACTCGGCCAGCAAGAATATTTCGCGGACTTCGAGCAACGCCAGCGTTCCGTCCAACAGCAGCAGTGGCATAGGCCACGATCTGGAGCGGCAGAACTTGTTCGAGCAGCTCAGCCGCAGCCGGGATAGCGGCACCTCGTCGCCCCAGCCCACGGGCGGCGTGACGAGCAGCTTAGGTAAAAGCCCCAGGCCACAGATTCTGCTGAATGTGGAGTCAATCGAAACAACCGAAATAATCACGACCAAAACAATAGAAACCAAGGCCAATGCCAATGCCAATGTGACGGCTGCCCAATTAGTTTCGACGCCCGCCGAGGAGGAAGAGAGCGACTCCAACGATTCGGTCTTCTCCAGCAGCAGCTCGATAGCCAGTGCCGGCGATGCCCTCTGTTGCGGCGGTGGTTTAGATCTCCGGGATGTCTATCTGGGCGGAAGCTGCGTCCTTCGCACCCAGTGGCGCACGGAGCTGGCTGTGCCGTATCTGCAGTCAAAGAACGTGAGTTTCCACACGCCAGCGCTGCACGAGAGCATTCAGCTGATGCAGCAGAACCAGGATCAAAGCCAGGAGCAGGCAGCAGTCGCCCAGCAGCAGCAGGCGCCCAACAAGCAACAGCAAACGCAGAGATCGTTTGTGCGCACGCGCAGAAAGTGCCGCGGCAACCAGTTGCAGTTGGAGGAGCAGGAGGAGCTGACCGTGGCGGAGGAGTCGCTCAGCTGGTCGCTGCCCCCGGTGGCCGTGCGGCAGAGCCTGTACAACCCCTCGCTGCTGGACTCTAGCCGAGTGCTGCTCTTCGTCATCACGAATGAGACGCGTTCGCTGGCTCCCATGACACTGGCCGCCCACTGCATTGGCCTCATGTACAACGTGGTGCTGGCGGTGCAGATGCTGCCCGATGACTGCGTCCTGGGTGGCGAGAAGGTGGGTGTAATACACTTAAATCCAATGTATTTGTATTAATTAATTCCATATTTTTCTTACAGCTCACGGTGGCGGCCATCAAGGACTATAACCGCGGACGGTCGTACCTGATTGACCTGGCCAAGCGCCAGGGCGTGCCCGTGTTCACCGATATTCGGGCTGCGCTCGAGTGCACCGTGGCCAAGGTGCAGGCCTACAACAACCGGGATCGCTGCTAATTCGTACCTGTATTCAAGTTCCAGCACATGACAATTTAAGCTTATGTCTCTAATCTAAGGCCTAGTGCAATTTACGTTCTACTTTCCCCTCCCCCCAAAACTTAAAACTAACTTAAACACGGTGTCTAATCGTATTCGGAGTACACTCTTCTACCTAGTTAAAGCTATACGTAATATGCTATGATATACAAAACAAAAACCAAGTGTAAAACCACTAAAATGTCGTCGCCCAGAAAGCGCATTTCATAAACTAATGGAGAAAGTGCGACATGCATTCGGAGCTCCCCTCTCTCTAAATATTGCTAAAACGCTATATAAGCTACATAAGCTATATGCTATATGTATGCTTTATGCTAATTTATTATTTATTTAACACACAATCATGTGGTACATGTGCTAAATTAACTGTAAATATTCAAACATGTACAATCTTGAAATATATTTATATATATTTTATAATCGTAGCGAGCATTCATATACAATTAATTAATAACTATGTAAAAGCAACAATTAAATATATATATATATATATGTATACCCATAGTGACCCACTATACCAGTTAGACGGCAAAAAAATATCTCAATAAACCAATTTTTCTAACATATTTGAAAAGATTTCGACGATTTTTTTAATTTAAGCGCAAAATGTTACTTTTTTAGTGAATATAAATCAGTTTATTCGATTTCCTAATGGTTTTAGGGGACAATTGGCATTAATTATCCTTGCTTTCAATTTTACTTTGAAAAAATTCAGGATATTTGATGTAAAAAATTAGGGTTAGTTATGAATAGGTCCTTTTCGGCAGATTTTGTAGTTAAACTTGCCCAATTTCTATCACAAACTCAACTGAAAAATTAAGTTTAGGGATAGATTTGAAAATATACATTTAAATAGGTCTCTTATATGTTTTTATTATGAAAATAATTTCAAAATTCACCAACGCGCCCTTTAAAAGCTTTCCCAGATAAATGAAAAAGCTCAGTGACCTGGCAACACTAACACCAACAATGCCACCAGATCATCATTTTCGCAACAAGCTGGCAGCCCTCTGACCGCAGAAGATCGGCGAAAACCAGACGTGATAGAAGTCACACTCACACACCCGCACACACGGACGCGCAGTACTCTCACTCTCTGCAAATTGCTTTGTTGCTATTTTCGCGTGGCTCCCTTTTGAACTCTGTTAGACTGAAATTTAACAACAAAATGTGATATTATCGGCGCTTGTTTTCCACACGCGTTTTTCACCATTCGCTGCGTTGGGTGGGCATGTGTTGTTGTTTTAGTTTCACTTGCCCCCTCTTTCGTTCGGTTTGACGACTTTGATTTCAGTCGCCAATCGTCAATCGGTCCGCCGGGTTCTTTTCTCCAATTGGAACGTGCGTGTGTGTGTGTGCCAGCGGGTTCAATCAACTGTAGTTTGCCAGCCGCGCACATTCCTAACCCCCCGCCCACCCAAAGCCATGCTTAAGAACCACAACACGCTCCATTTATGCAATTAATGCATATTAAAATAATAAAGTAAACGGAATTTTTTGTTTGGCAAAAACAACTACGTAACAGCAGCAGCAGCGGCTGCGGCGTGTGTGTGTGCGTTGGGTCGAGAGCGCCGCGAGAGTGGGAGCGTGAGTGATAAGTGAGAGGGAGAGCATTGTTGGCGCTTTTGTAACGGAACTCAGAAGCCGTAGTTGAATTCAAGTGACGTTCGAAGACGGCGGCGGCGCAAAGGCAAACTGAAAAACAAAGACAGCAGCGAGATGTTAAAGTTATATATTCCACTTTGATTGAAATAAATGAATATGCAGTGTGCCAGTTATACAACTGGCAAAATCACTCGTACGGGCTTAATTAAACGCCCGAGATGAATATCGCCTCAGCAGCAGCAGCCCAGCAGCAGCAACAAGTGCAATAAAAAATCAAAAGCCAAACCAAATACCCGAAAAAAAAGAGTGGCCTGCGTGTGTGTGTGTGCTTGTGCCAAAACAAAACATAAAAATATCTCTCCAGACACAACACACAAAGAGGAACAATAACAAATAATAATAAAAATTAATACGAAGAGGAGAGAGAGACAGAAGCAGAAATTAACCGGCGCAGCAGCAGCAGCGACTTTAATTATAACGAACCACGAAATCGCATAAAGAAATCAACAAGTGTGTGTCTGCGCTGCTATTTTGCTTTTCATTCATGCGGTCAACTCGACAAAAGCAACAAATAATAACAACAAAAACAATCGAACAACAACAATAATAATAATATCAGCTGATAAAGCCCTGCACTGCAGTCGAATAAACAACAACAACAACAACGAGGAGAGCAGTAAGAATATTGCCTGGCCACTGAGCTTTAAGTGAGTTTTGTGTCCGTGTTTAAGGCGCTTAAGTCACCTAACTGGTTGGGAACCTTTCCTACTGCTAGTACTATATGTTTATTATTGCAGTCCGTCTATATTTGCTAAACGTTTTAGTTAGTCAAGCTTTTGGCTTTTATATCAAGCGTGTGTGCAGTACAGTGCGTTACAAAACAGTGGGTGCAAATATTGGGTAATTCGTTGAGTGAAAGGTGTGGAATTTTAATGAAAGTTAATGCTGAAGAACTGATCATTTCTTCTAGTTACGAATTTTTAAAAAATAGTTTTTTTGTATTATTAAATAATAAAGGAGGATCTAAGGAATCTGCCTTATAAAGGGTTTTGTAAAATTCGGATTCCTTCATGGGTAAACGAAGCCCGAAAGATAGGCACCTCCATACGTTTCGTGCATTTCTGCTTTAAACGCGTTTTCCCAAACAAATAGCTTTTTTTAAACTTTCTGGTATCACTTCTACCAGTAATTTTCATCGAAATGAACCATTTTTTCCCTCAAAGTGTTAAGTTTAAAGATATACAAAAGTAATAAACAAAAAATTGTCTCATTATCTTCTACAGTTTTCTCACAATAAATTTCTGAAAATAGGCTAAAATTTCGGGCTCGTAATTGGAAGACTCCCTTAAATTGCGACCTTATAAGGAGATCCACAAAAAACATATTTAATGATTAATTCCATTCGGACGATTGTAAACTTTGTTTTGGCAACATAAAGATGATTTTTTGAAATTTTGATTAAAAGGTTTTGATTTTTGCCACTTATTTTTAACCAAATCTATCAAGAAAAATAGTAAAATTTTTTATAACTCACCTTCTTCAATATATTAAGACGAACCTCACTGTATTTATTTACGCATATTGATTAAGCAGACAAACCCTCGGACACGTGTAGAAAATGCAAACCGAGCGACTGGCTTAATGACAGATCTCTCCGAGTGGGCGGTAGCGAGGTCTCCGAGAGGGCATCAAGCTTGGATAAGCCCTGTTAGCACATCTTGTTAGGTAATCAAATACGTGGGAGGTATGATCATTTCCTAGAAGCCTAACTGATCCCTAAAAGTATGCAGACTCCATACGACTGAAGGAAGGTTAATAAAAGGTTTAAAAGTTAATCAAATCTCTTCTAAGATTCGAAGAATAAGGATGTCTATGGGTCCTGCTAAAAATGATCTTAAAAGGTAGTATTTTGGTAGTTTTAACCTCCTAAGCCCTTCCAATAGATAACTGGTATACCATTAGGTTGTTTCCATACCACTTTTAAAGATTCAACAAATCGTAGTTGCAGTTTCCACATTTTAAACTGAAATAAATATCTTTACATCACATTAATTTTGACAATAACTCCCAAAATTCGACTCCCCAAGTTCCTAGAACTTGGATATCTTGGCCGTGTTTAGGGCCTCCGTCATCAAGCGACCGAAATCAGAGTGAACCATGGTAAATAGCTTCACAGCTCGCTCCTGAAGGAACTGACTGGCGTCGGCCAAATGATCGGACAAGTTGCGGATCAGCCGTTTCCTGCCACAGTTGTCCAGCGTGTATGTCCAATAGTCGGTGACCTGGCTGAAATTGTCCTCGGTATCGCCGCTCATGTAGCGGTACACATCGCCGGTCACAGGACAACAAGTTTGCAGGGCCATTGCTCGGGGACTCTCCTTGGGTCCGCAGAACGAGTTCGGGAAATAGTTGGGGGCTCCGCTCTGATTGTCAGTCACTGTCATGGGGCCATCGCGCTGATAGTTTCTCACATTAACCCTGTACGGACAGTTGACCGGAATCTGCATGCAGTTGGGACCCAGGCGGTGCCGCTGGGTGTCTCCGTAGGCAAAGAGTCGTCCCTGAAGCATCTTATCCGGCGATGGCTCGATTCCGGGTACCATGTGGGCTGGACTGAAGGCTAGCTGTTCGACCTCCGTAAAATAGTTGGTCGGGTTACGATCGAGAACAAGCTTGCCGACTGGCAGCAGAGGGAAGTCCTTCTGTGGCCACACCTTGGTCACATCGAAGGGATTAAAGCGGCACTTCTTGGCCTCCTCGTTGAGCATTATCTAAATGCGAAACATTAATTATAAAAATATTAATTAACCCCCTTAAATTCTTACCTGTATATACATGCTCCAAGTGGGATAGTTGCCCTTTTTAATCGAGTTGAACAGATCCCGAATGGCATAATCCGGATCGTGGGCCTTCAGCTCATCGCAGCGTCGACTGTCCAGGTTCTTGATGCCCTGATCGGTCTTGAAGTGGAACTTGACGTACTGCGTGTCGCCGGTCGAGTTGACCATGCGATAGGTGTGCACTCCGAAGCCGTGCATGTGGCGATATCCATCGGGGGTTCCGCGATCGCTGAAATACATGAGCAAAGCATGCAGGGTCTCCGGCCGCAGGGTCATAAAGTCCCAGAACATGTCCGGATCCTTTAGATGGGTCTGCGGATTCCGCCTTTGAGCATGAATCAGGCTGGGAAACAGCGAGGGATCCCGCACATAATACACGGGCATATTGCAGCCCACAATGTCCCAGATGCCTTCCTCCGTGTAGAATTTCACTGCAAATCCTCGCTGCTCTCGAATAGTATCCGCCGAGCCATTCTCGCCGCAGGCCATCGAAAATCTCATGGCAATGGCGGTGCGTTTCTTTACCTTGTCGAAGATCGAGGCTGCACAGAATCTCGAAATGTCATGGGTGCACTCGAAGTACCCAAAGGCCCCAGCTCCCTTGGCATAGGCCACGCGTTCGGGAATTCGTTCGCAATCGAAGGCCATAACTTCGTCCAGAAACTGAAAGTCCTGGAGCAGGGCCGGACCCCTGGGACCCACCGTCTGTATGGCATCCCTCACGGCCACCGGATTCCCAGCAGAAGTGGTGCACTGCTTTTGCTCCTCGGAGTCATTGTTTTTGTAGTCAATTAACTGATTGGAGGCCGGATCACGGGAACACATTTTTTGTAAATTTTACGGCAACTATTGGGTTATGTTTGTGTTTGAAAACCAGTAAACATGTAATATTTGTAATAAATATATCACACAATCGAGGTGAACGGGAGAGTAGGTTTTGGGTAATGATTTTAGGACTGAAATGTGTGTCAATCGATTGTGAAGTCTTGGTGAAGTTTAGATCAAAGAAGACTTGGAAGGGTTTTCAAAGAAGTCCCTTAGTTTTGAGACTTTTATCTCTCTGTTTTTTGGGTACTATAAGGTCTTAACTTATAGTTCCCACAAAAACGATCGGTTTAATAACCCTTAGTTCAAAATAACACAATAAAATAGGAACAGAGTACCATTTATGGAAGGTCAAAGAAGTTAGCCTAAGATTTTCACAATTGCATCCTAAAAGTGTGTAAGATCGCCTGTTTTCCGGTGAGTTTTTACCGAAAATCTTCTTTAAAAGGAGTAAAGTACCAACAAAAATTGTATCCCAAAAGTGTGCGGTTTTTTTTAACTTAAATATTACTAAAACATTCCAAAATACCCAACAACATTTTCTTTAAAATTGTAAAACAAGCAAACCCCAGCTTTCGCATCAAATAACGCCCGATCTGCTTTTGACTCGCGACAGTCACGAGCGTTCAAAGGTGAAACAGTGACAGGTGCCGCCGAGGGGGTCTGCGTCAGTGGTAACCAAGCGATAAGCGATAACAGAGAGCTATGAAAGGGAATACGAGGCAAATGAGAGACCAAACGAGACTCTGGAGCTCGTAGAGCCTATAGGGCTTATCGGCTGTTCTGGCACTCGAGCGAAAAGAGAAAAATGAGAATCGAAAAAAGTTCGCATAATGGTAAAATGGGCAAAAGAAACAATAAATTTCAGATAATCAGAAATTCTGTTTCTACGTTATCAGCAGTTCATTTTTTACGTTTATTTTTTTTGTATCATTTTTACCTTCTTTTTTATCAGCCGTCAATAAAGTTATTGAAGATTATGATTTTGGGTATTTTTTTTTGGGGGTTTGTGTTTGTGTTTGAAGAGGTGGAGTACAGCTTTGGTTTATGGAAGCACTGGTACAGGTGTGTCTGGCATATCACTGATATCGCCTGGGGGATCGTAAACCCAAATGACTCCTAACAATATCCGATGGGGGCCATGTAATGTGAAGCGTTTGGCTGTCCAACACTCATGTTGACACCTACTATACATTGTGTACAAGTATATTTGTAGATTTACAGGCGATACTTCAGTTCGATTATCGGACAATCATTAAAACTTTAATTTGTCCAGCAATAGATTGATATATGACAGCTAATCGATTGCCGTTTCCCCACTTGCAGTTGCCGGGGCATGACTTTATGGCTTTATGGATTGGAGAGCCCTTCGTAATCGAACCCGTGTAACTTGTAAATAAAAAGTGGCCATACAATGAAACATCCACAGGATCTGAGTGTCACGGATGGGCAGCAGCAGCAGCAGCTAATGAAGGTCAACAAGGTGGAGAAAATGGAGCAGGAGTTGCAGGAGTCTGGTAAGTGAAATAATTAATATTTACTACTATGAAACAAATAGAAAAATAGTAATTAATTGATTAGAATTGGTTTTTAAACTATATTTAAGATAACTTATCTGTCTGGAAGGGCTGCCCTTAAGTGTTCCCAGAAAATTACTTCAAGTTTTACAAGTGAGCACTTTATTTTCCTTATTTCTTCTTAAGTACTTACAGACCCAGAGATACTCCCTATAAATACTCAAAAACATTGCACATAAAAATAGCATTTAATGCCATAAACTTTCTTCCAAAATATTCGCGATAGGCTTTTATGAACTCGAAATGATTTGAAATCACTTCGGCCCAGTTATAAATGATATGTTTCTGGTCAAAGTTCAAACCTCTTTCTGCAAGAAGAAAAAACACGTGCCACGTGTGGCATTTGAAATTCGCATTGGGTTGGCAGTAATAGTCTTATAAATAGAGAGCCGTGGCCTTGATAAGACCGCTTACCAGCCGATAAGCCCCAGCAATCATTATAAATGTTTATAATTTGTTTATTGATTAAGAAAATTGCTGACGCTGCTGCTGCCACAACTGTTGATGGGGAAATTAAGGTTGCAATTGAAACAGAGCCTAGAAAAAAAGGGCGTCAGCGAATCGGCATTGCTGCGGGAAAGGCTTACAAAATTTAAGCACTGTAAAAACGTAATCGTAAAGTTTAACTTAACCCCCAAAGGGGTTAAATATGCGCAATGGCAAACACTCTGTGGTGCGACTAAATACTGTGGCTTATATACAAACACTGAGCTCGCTTACAAGCCGGCCAGCCCACTTGTTGAATATTTATAGCTATTCCTATGGCCAGGGCTCTTGTGTGTCACCCGAGTGCTAGTATTTATTTATTTTTACCCCCCGAAAGACATGTCTCCTGTAATTCCCTGCCATTATGCATGGCAGAGGTTCAGGGGCCCGAGCTTACTGTATGTGGTACTATATAGACTCGATTCTCCTGCTGATATGATACGAGGTTATCGCCCAGACACGAACTCCATTGATTTGCATTCTGCTGCGGCTTCTACTTCTGTGGCGTTTCTTCTTTTCGTAATCCGTTATCGTTTATAATTAAAAAGTTAGTACTTTTCTATCTAGATCTAGGAATAGCCGCCGCGGCAGACAAACCAACGAAATAACCCACATATATCTATCAGTTTTTTTTTTTTTTGTGGGCCTATATATTTTTATATCCGCCTCGGACATTCATTAATTTCCATGATAGATAATAAAAAAGGAAGCGCCTTGCGTCACTTGTGATATAAAGTAAACAAATAACACACTTTGCTTGAGGTCTTTGAAGGGTTTCGCAATTGCCTGATATATAATGTATAGAATAGGGTAAACTGAAACCTATTGATAAGTCGGTTGCATATTCATTACGCTGATATCGGTGATGGTCAATATGAAACTATTTCCAAACATGTTTTCAAAGGGTTCGTAAAGGTGCGGAGGTTTTTTATGTGTGATTGGCACTTGAAAAATATAGCAAATATATAAGGTCCTTCTTTTGTTCAATTACCCATTTCCTAAAGTCTGAGATATCAATATTCTGTTCAACTCTAATGAAGAGGCTAGTTCTCGTCCTGAATAAGCCTTCCTAGTGTTTTATTGGCCATTTAGAGACTGCTTTGGCTATTTAAAATACCACTAAATAAAGCACATACCTGATATAAAGCGCAGCATTCACTAATATTGGTTTATATTCCTCGGCGATTTAGTTTTTAATCATGAAAATTATAGTACATTCATTTTTGACAGGTATAGGAAGGCTAATATGTTATATTTAAAATTGGTGTAATATTTTTAAGGCTAATATGTTGTATTTACAAATTGTTTAGTATTTTTCAATCAGATTGCAAAACGATTGGTTAATTCTGATGGCCAAAAAGGAGATTCAAGCGCTCTTTAGAATTTGTTCCTATTCGCAAGGCTTGTCTTGAATTCACATAATTCAGGTTTTAACCACTTTTAGCCAACGAAACGCATTCCTAAATAACTCTTACCAACTCAAGACTTATTACTCAATGGATGTGAGAGGGAAAAGCTTTTCGAGTCGAGTGGCGGCGGTACTATAGAGTACTACAGAATAGTTCTCGGTGGCGAACCCATTCCCGAGATTAGCTCCTTATACAATCCACTTGCCGGGGGACTATCCTCACACTTGAGCTAATTCGCCAATTAGTTGGAGCTGCGGGCGCGGCTTTATTCAATTGCGATGCTTATATTATTTCTTATTGTTTTTTATGCAGGAGCTCGTCGAGGAGAGCTCGAGAGTAGCCCGGGCGAGTGAGTATCTCACAGATACATACAGCGGCAAATATACAGGAAAGCGAGCAAACCACTCAGCCAATGTGGACACATTTCACTTAAAGTTGTCGCCGCTAAATGAAGTGTAAATAGTAAATTGCAGTCAAACATTATGAATACCATAATGGTGATTATTGCCACGGCTATGATGATGATCATTGCATTCAATCCTCACAGTCAGCCGAGTGATCATGATCATGAAGCCGATGACGAACCGCACATGCAAATCACATGTGTATCCCATGGATACGTCGCTGTGCTCGGTTCATTCTTCGGTGGGTTGTCTCTCTATAAAAATGTATGCAAATAAAATAATAATTTCGCACAAAATTCACTTAACGAAGCAAGTAAGGAGAAGACAAAACACAAGAAAAATAAGACAGGGAGAGAAGCTTGTTCTGGCTTGGCTAATTTTCATAATTCCCTGGAAATTGCAATCCCCAAGGGCCCGGCGGCCACATGTGGCCGGGAAAAGCGACAGGCCATCAGCTCTCGAACATGGCATGCATTTTATTTTAATTCTATCTTTTCCCACTTTGTTTTCCTCGCTTACGACTGTTGTTGTTCTCTTGTTGCCCTATTTTCGTCACCACCACACCCCATTTCCCGGGCAGGAAACATATGGATACTGAGAACAAAAATCACTGAAAGCGTTATTAAAACGGAATTAATGGGGCTTCAAAAATACGATTAATCTGTAAATTCACAACATTAAATAAGCAAGTAAATAAATAACTGATTTAAACAGGAAACAGAAGAATAATTATAAACTAAATGTCAACAAGTTAAATGTTATTTTAAATTAAATTAATTTAGTTTAAGGGCCTTAAACTTGTATATGAAGAAGTTTCTCCTTTTCTCCGTGTATCTCTCAGATAGCAACTGGCGTTGGAGTTGTTTGAGTCGAATTCGGATTCCCGATTGTGGGGACATTTGTGGTGTGTGTGGTGTGAGTGATTCATTCGGATCTGTGGGGCTCTGTCTCAAACCAAAACATATGCGTCATGTTCGGCGATCGTACGGCTCACATACATTTAAAGATTACAAAATGCATGCAAGTAAACATATTTTGTAATTGCACTTAATGCAATCTCCTCTCTCAACCCCATTTCAAGGGATCAGCCCAGACCCAGATGATGATGTTTTGCGACAGAAAGATGTCCACTCGAAGGCGATAACTCCTTTTTGCTTATTTTGTGATTATTAAAAGAGATCTTTAAGGGGAGATGTAGTTATAAATGTACAAAGGATATTCTCACTTTGACTATTAAAGGAAGTCTTATATTCCATAACTTCCTTGATTTATTCAAAGATCTTTAATACAAAAATCGTTACTACTCTTGAAGACTATATAAACATCTCTGTTTACCTTGAGCCTGAAATACTTAGTCGCTCTAGCTTTAAAAATTGTAATACAAAAAAAATGGTATTTGTTATTACAATACAAATAATAATAATAATAATCTCTGTTTACGATCTATCTAGAACAGGATTCTCTCTAATCTCTCTATTACCATATATATACAAGTTTTCTGCCGCTCCAGCCGTGTAATCATTTTATATTTATAAGAGGAGGCACCTAGTTAAACAAAATGTAAAGAATATATAAAATAATTTAAATAAAATTCGCCAACATCAGTTTTAATTCTTACAGAATTTATGAATAACAAAATCCAATTCAATCCCCTGAACTCTTGTTTCATTATTACCACATATCATAAATACTATAAATAATCATGGATTGGTCACAGCCCACGAATCACAATGGGCCACATCGAAAAAAAACACTTTGTTTGCCACCGAAATGGCACCACGATAATTATATCAAGTTTCCGCAAAGCCGATGATGATGCCGTTGGCGCTGGCCATGTCGGATGATGACGCCGACTGCCGGCATTCGAAATGAAAAAATGGATTGGAAGGAAGCAAAGTGCACAATGAGTGGGCAAACTGGGGCTGGAGCTCCGTTTCGTCACAGAAATTCCGGCGTATAAAGTACGGGTATGGGTACGAGTACGAGTAAATCGGAATGAAAGAGGGGACATTGCGATTGTGCTAGACGACAGAGAGAGAGAGTGTGAATGACAGTCGGAATTATATTCAATTGAATCACAAGTATCAATCAGAGCTGCAGAATGCACACAAATCAGTTGAGGAGCTTGTGTCATCATCGATATACGAAACCATCTTTGGAGACTCGGAATTTTCCGACTGTTTTCCCGACTGTCACTGCAACTGATAAGCAACAACGGAGAGACGAGAATGCCTTGAACGGCTTAGCCTAAGGCGCTTACTAATCGACGCTGGAAAAAAGCCTATATCAACAGAAACAACGACCTATTATAGTGCCTTACTGTATAAGCTATATGCAGCTATATGTCTCTATCTATGATTCCTTTCCCTTGTTCTCTCTCTCTGTCTGTGCTGCTGTCTGAGGCAATGGGGCTCGGGCTTTGATAAGCAACTACGGAGATACCAGAGACAGAGACTGTTTGCCGAGCTGAAAGTGAAGTGATCTACAAATAGGAAAGTGGAAAATCATTGTGCCAGGGTTAGTTCTGAATTATAGAAAGATATTTATGATTATTTTGGTGAATATTATTTTATTCTTGAAAGGAAGAATCTTCTTACTTTAACAATACTGACATCGAAACTTAATGTTTATTTCCATAAATATGTATAATAATATATAGTAGAATCCGGTTATAGCGACGTTCAAGGGACCGACTATTTTACGTCGTTATAACCGGTAGACGCACTAACCGGTAGTACTTTGCAAACAATATCTTTGTATTGGAACCAATAAAGCCATCGAGTTTTCGTTGCAATAACCGGACAAACGCTATAACCGGAGTCGTTATAACCG
>JAEIHY010019216.1:0-23800 GCA_018904565.1 Drosophila tsacasi
TCACTGCGTTGCAAACTTCTGACTAAAATTATAATACCCTGCAAGGGTATAAAAAGCCCTCAAATATGGTGTAAAAATATATTACGTAATTTTCTTAAGCTATCGTAATTTAAGCTAAAATATAAGTTTTTATTTGTGTATGCCCTTTTTTTTTTTGTTAAAAAGACTTAATCTATTTTACTTAAGTTAAACTTGGGTTCAATAAATAAAGATAAAGTTTGGTATTGCCAACTAGAGATTTACTCTATCTAAGCAGATCGTTGATTTCCGATCAACCCATCAAAGTAGCGATTTTCCACAAGGGTATCGAATGGGAAAGAATGAAACAAAATAATAGTGATAATAAAAATAAAAGCATGTGCAACATGGCGTATACGCAACATTGTCAGCGTCAGGCAACATCAAGCGAGCGGAGGCGGAGCCATTGTTGAAAAGTGAAAGTTTATAGTTGGCGCACGTTCATAAAGTTTTGCGTGTTATACAAAAGATTTATTATATCGCATATATCGCTAGCTCCTGCCGTTCTTTTTTCCATTTCCACATCCTGCGCATACGCCACACCGCCCGTCCCAATTTTTCCCTTCTCTTTTTTTCTTTTTGCCGCTCTGTTTTGTTTGCTTTTTGCCTTTTTATGTTTGGCCTGACTTTTCGTTTTTGTTTGGCCCAAAGCGGCAACGGCAGCACCGAAGGCAGCTTAAAAGCAATATGGCCTTGGGAGTTTTCGTAATGGAATTAATGTGCCTGTGAAAATTTCAATAGGCCGCGTACAAAACTTTTTACAACCAAAGACGGATATGTCTGTGTGTCTGGCCGCACAACGGTTTGATAAGTTATAAATCTGTTCTGTGTTTGCTTTTACGCAAGCCGGCCACATGTCATATTTCATGTTTCATATCCACAGACTCTTTGTTTATCATCTCATAACGGGATTTAGGTATCGAATGCACACTATATGCGTACATAAGAAACAACTACTTATGGCTAACCTGGACAGCATCTTTTATAAAACAGTGACTTAGTATTTAATTAAATCTATTTTATGATATGATATTAAAATATCCATGAATAGAATATTAGGTTCATTTTTCAATGTTGATTAATTTATATTATGAGTTTATGTTCTGATGCTATATATTGAAATTGCTTTAAATAAATAATATAAATATATCGTGATATATAAAAGTTGTGTAAACTTAAACTGTACATCATAACTTCAAACTTTTTACTGTTGAATTAAAAGAGCGTTATGATTAATCAGAATGAAGTAACTTTTTTATAATTAACAATGGGTTTTGTGCTCTAATTAGTATTCTTTTAAACCAAATTTACATTACATTTTTTACCTTTTGCTATAGTTTATAATCTCAGAAAGTAAAGAAATTTTTCTTTTATACACAAAAATTAAAATTTAGAGTTATATGAATATTTACCATATGTATAATAAAATTTATTATTAAACGAATGTGTTATCTGACGACTCCGAACAGTTTCAGTTTATTAATGGTTTGCTTTTAATTTTTCAATTGTGTTAAAATAATCCTAATAATAAATACCATGGCAACTTTTTTTATATCTTTAGATATGTATATTAATGCAAAAACTAATGTCAATTTTATTTCAACATCTTAAAAAGATAAAAATACTTTGATGTAATGATGATGTAGACTACCTGCAATTTTTTAGAGATTTTAGATAAAGGTCAGTTCATTAGGTAACTGGATTTAGCAATAGATTGACCTGACTTTAGAATATAGTTTAAATTGCTTTTTCATCGTCTTTACTAACCGTGCGAAGTTAACTATAAGAATATTTTTAATCGTCCTTTTACTTATATCACAGGTTTACAAAAAACTAACAGTGAAACACCTCGAAGGTTTAAAGAGCTTCTTTTTGTAAAGAGCTCTTCTAGAGCTCTCTAATATTTCACTGTTAGTTTTCTGTAAACATGTGATTTTATCTGCTATATATAGGGTTTTTAGAGAAGTTCCTTTTATATGGTAAAAGGCTATTGTTGAATAGATGTCTTTCCTATAATTAATACTAGGAAAACCCCATGCTGGCTCTGCAGCTGCAGGACCCCAGGGAGCGGCAGGAGTTGGTATTCGGAGGGGGAAGCTGGCAAGGCTAGGGGTTACGAGGTATTGGTCAAGCCTTGAGATTTTACGCAGCTGCGTAAGCTGCGTGGGGCTGTAGTACACGATAAACCGTTATTATGTGCCATGGGCTGGTGTGAGTGCGTGTGTTTCTGCGAGTGTGTTTGTGTGATGGGGGGAGCGTGCGTAGTAGTAAATAGTAAAGCGGCATAGCATACTTTTTTGGGCGCGCAATCACAGGCTCACACTAATACAGAGACGCACGCTGGCAGACTCACACACACGCTCGCCGCGTCGACTGTATGTTCGAATTTTGATTTATGCTCCTCGCAATTCAAACTTTGGCTAATTTATGCGAATTTGGTGATTTCGCGTTGGCCTTTGTTAGGTATTTGGCCCTTTGTTTTGCCCATTTTATTGTGCAATCGACGCAAGAGCATTTCGCCCCTCTCTCTCACACAATCTCTCTTATCCTTTTCGCTCTCACTTACTTGATGCTCCCGTGCGCGCCAATTTCGCAATTTCGAAGACGAGTGCGAAAAGCTTGACCAAAAACAAAGTAGTCCTTCAGCCGCTCTGTGGTGGTGGTGGTGGTTCAGTGGGTGGTGCAGCGAGGCGCAGCGAGAGGGCCAAAAAGATTTGCCGACAGTTTTTACTACGCGACTTTCGAACTGGAGAAAGCGACGCGAGAGGCGAGAGGCGAGAATCCGAGATTCGAGATTCGATATTCGAGTTTCGAGAAACGGAGAGAAGAGAGATTTATTTGACTGCGCGGCTTCGTCTCTTCGGCTTTTTGGCGCTCACAAATATTGCACCACTACAGGCGCACGCAATGGCACACGCACACGCACATACATACACATATATACACACACATATCTGTATTGGATTTTTTCCAACGTTTGGCTTTCGACGGTATATCCTGCGGGGGTACAGAGATTTCGAAGTGGATTTGTGTTAATTCTGCCCTTACAACACTGAACTAGCACTGGCAGCGGGTTAATTCAGGCCGCCCCTCCTTCTGTTAGCACTTTAAACTCCACTTGCGGGCAGCGGTTGAAGAAGAAGCACTTTGAGTTGGTTGTTGCGCTGCTCGAAAACGGCTTTACGGATGCTATTTTCCCACAGCCCTCTTGCATTGGGGCTGAATTGAATTCGCTTGGTCGCGGTTTCTGCTCGGAACGCATCCACACTCGCCAGATTCTCGCTACGAACTGAGTGGCTCTTGGGGCAAGGTTGCGTGCTCTTGGAGGCTTTCGAATCCGTTTCATTTCCTCCCAGTTCGAATTTTGCATAATTCGTTAGGGGTGGCTTGGCTGCCACTCTAGCCTTTTTCCCGTAAAATTTGGCTTCTTTTTAAATTCAGATGCGGGGAAAAATTGTGAATTTCATGAAGCGGGAATTCCGGATTATAAAAAATATATTTAGCTTTTTTCCGCTTATTTTAAAGTTGCCATCATTGTGAAAAAATTTACCTGTTTTTATCTAAATATACCATCAGCGTACAAGAGTGCCAGCTCCATCGGAGATTTTTATCGATATTTTCGAACTATGATTTCAAAAAGTGCGGTAATTTGACCAAAGAATATATTTGGTAAAATCAAAGATAAGAATTTCGATACTCCTGGGGACGACTAATAGCAATCTTAGCATAAGGAAATGATCTTTTGCGTGTTAAAGGATTTACAGATTTTCTTACTATTTTACTAAACAGATATGGCCTGCGACGGTAGTCATGAGTAATTGGACGACTTGTTAAAATTCCTTTAAAAGTTTAAAATCAAAAGAAAATTAAACCCGCATTAATTCCGTTTTTTTTGTGAATATTTTTAGCTCTTTTTATTTCTTATGAGCCAATAAAAGCTTTTGTTAAACTGGTAGCACTGTTGGGGGTGGCTTTGCGCCGGTGCTGCCAGATGTTAACAAGATATCTGGAAATGTTGCAAAGCTATCGATATATCCGAGGGCCATATGCCACGGTTGGCGGTTTATTCAGCTAATTTTAAATTTGTTTAATGGAAGGCTAAGTTTTTCATACTAATGACTACATTACATTACAATTTACATTATTACATTACAATATATTTTTGTTTACGAATTTTTGGCATTAATTGATACACCTTAAGCCAACGAGGTTTTCCAGTATATTTCAATTTTTCAGGAAAACTTAAGTGTTAAACTGGACAGATTAAAGCTGGTTCGGAATATTTAAAATATAATATAAACATTTATTGAAATAAAATCACAGAATCATAGATAAACTATGGATCAATATAATTTTTTAACTTTGTAACGATTTGTTTGTAACTCAACTGCTGTCTTGAAACCATGCGTCAGTATTTGTCCCCATCCCGCGTGGACAGCACAATGGCAGCTGCGCTTGACACGCTCGGCATGCAGATCGTACAGGACCCTGTTCATCTCATAATAGAATGGGTTATTTTCAATTCCCAGCTCCGGGTTGTAGACATTATTAGCAGAAGCTGGGCATCCAGTGCACTTCGCAGCACCTTTATAATCGTCATAAATGCTGTTGCACCCGTCTTCGACCGGGTTTAGGCTTAGGTCTCTGAAGCGCTTCGTTAGAGACGCTAATTCGCAGCTCAGATCCTCCCTTCGGCGTTTTCGGGAGTTCAAGACTTTCGCCATCGAAAATATTGGAATAAATTTAGTTATATATTTTGACTTTTTTGGGAACTTGTTACGTTTGTTAAACTGCAGCTGTAGTAAGAATTTGACAGATGTGATCAAAGCCAATGTGGTTAACCTTTTTAGCCTGAAGGGCCAGCTCAGGGCCTCCTGGTTAATATCAACAATTACCGCCGAGTGAAAATAAAAGATTTACGATTCCATTTTATTTACAAAAATTAATTTATTTGTTGCATTCAACTTGGTTTGTATAGTTTATGATTTTTCCGTATTGTTTTTACCGACATCAAATCATAAAAATAAGCGTACTTGTGAAAATATTTTTAAAATTAAATGCATAATTTTAAAATGGTTATTGCTTTTAAAAACTACAAATAAAACATAAATACATTATTTTTTTTTTTTTGCTTTTCTTTTAGTTGTTGTTTTTGTTGGTTTTTTGTTTTCAATTCAGCCTTAATCTTATGAACACTTAGAGATATTTATGCCTACACTAGCGAATAATAATAATAATTTCCTACTGTGCGTCGTTCTTGCTGTTTGAATGTACATTGCATAACATATCTAAGCCGTTCAAAGAAGTATTACACTTATATAATAATATATTATATGCGTTTCAGTTGCTGTTAATTCTTGTTTCTGTGCGTTTCTTTCTCTTTATACGTCTATGTACAGGATTTATTTGCTTAGCAAATTATGGCAGATTAGTCTAAATTAAAAAAATGTTACATTGATAAATTTAATATATGTTTGTGTTCTTGTTGTGTTTCTTCAATCCATGTATTTGTATTCTCTTTTATTCATCAAATGCCATATAATTCTCTGGTTGTCACTCCATGTCAGCTGTGGACTTGTTGTCTTGTTTTTTGTGTGTTTGTTTCATGGTTAGTTTGGTTAATTGTCGAATGTAAATGCAAATGCAGGGCTCAGCATTAGTCGATTTAGTGTGTCTATATAGTATATAAGTGGTAGGCTTTTCCCTCGACTTAGAAGCTAATTTTAGTGGATTAGTCAAGTCCTTTTGCGCTGCGCTGCTTTCAAGTTTAGTTGTGTTAATCAAGCTCTGGTGAGTGATTAATGATCGATGATTGGTGACTGTCGACAGCATTTGTGCTTTGTGTTTGATTCATTTTTAGGGCTTCCACCAAAGAGATTGAATTTTGCTCAAAAATAATTCATTCAGGTTTGCTTTGTCTGCTATAAACTATGTATATGTAGGTGTGTGTGTGTATATGTATAGTGTAGTTTACATTTAAAATTATATTTCTGATTTTCGATAAATACACAAAAAATTTAAATATTAAACTGAGCAAATGGGGAAATTATAAGAACGCGGGTTAGGAGAAAAACAAAAGTAGGCGCGCGCGGAAATTTCAAATTAAATATGTTTTTTTTAGCATAGGAATTAGGCAACTAACTAAATAACTTTTCACTTAACAAAAATAATTTAAATATAAGAAACACTTAACGTAGAGACTGTTTGGGCGGGTGTGTTATGTTGTTGAGAGAGAGGGGGAGGGGGCCGCCTCAGCGATTGCCCCTGCTGCTGCCACTGCAGCCGGACGCGGCGATTGTGCTAGTGCTGGCGCGGCTGCAGGCGCCACTCCTGGCCGCCGTCTCGTCACCATCATCGCCGAGATACTCGTCGGGCTTGTGACTAGAGGCGGGCGGCGTGAGCAGATTCTCTGGGGCGCGCAGCGCGGTGGCTGGCGAGGCCTGGGTGCGGGCACGAATGGCATGGGCTGCATCCTGGGCCATTAGCACTTCGTCCTGCAAAATTAAATGAAACAAAATCGAATTAGAATGATTTATAGAGTGAAAAGGGTAAAGGGATATATGTTTTATCGAAACAATCCTAGTTTAATATTTTCTTCGTTGCGCTGAGATACTTACATACATATCCATGGTGGTGGTGTGCGTCTGGATGATGTGCGAGTCGTCTGTGACAATGTTGGGACAGATATGACCCAAGCCAAACTTGTTGCTGACCTGCTCGTTCTGCTCGTTCAGCTGCAGATATGTGGCCTTCTGGGAGATGACGCGGAAGAAGGGCTCCATCCAGCGGGCGCAGGGCTGAATCACCTGCCAGTCCAAGCCGGAACAGCGCAGAGCGGCCTCTCTGTTAATAGAAATAAACAAAAATTGGTCAGAAACAAACTCAGCAGACAGGAGGACAGCTGTTAAACTCACCGACTGAATGTATGACTGATGGCCGCTGCTGCCAACACCGAGTACGAGTAGTTGGCCATGCCCACGTCCAGGGTGCACAGGTCCAGCAGCTGCGAGGTCTGCACGAACTCGAAGCCGGAGAACTGCGGGTAGATGAAGGCATCGTCAGCCTCCGCCTCGGCCTTCTGCCTGCCGATGTGGGCGAACGAGGCGGGCGTACGATTGTTGACATTGAGCTGCATGTAGACGCCCAGCCAGCCGGTGATGGTAATCGGGCTGATGTCCCAGTCGAGCGCCTGCAGCAGGATCTTTTCATGGTTGAGTATGTCCTGCTCCGTGCAAGCGCCGTCCGTCACGTAGGCGAACTCCCCGATCTTGGGCGGGTAGATCTCCTCCACCTTGGCGGCCACGAACAGGCAGGTGATGCCGATCAGCTGCAAATGGATCTTCTGCACCTTGTGCGCCACGTGCAAGTAGCGATCCAAGTAGTCGACGGCCAGGTAGAAGGTCTCCCGGTGGAGCTTGTACACCTCGCAGACCTCGATCAGCCAGTCCAGGAGGATGGCCCGCATGCGTGGCTGCAGTCCAGGATGCTGCTCAAGCATGTAGACGCTGCGCAGACGCGAATCCTGCTCATCGCGCTGGCACATCAGGCGCCACACATCCGCCGCGTTGGCCCAAGCCAAAGCAGGCAGAGGGCATTGACGCAGGGATGTCTCCACCGCCGGCGACATACAGCTAAAGGCTGCCGCATCCGAGTCCACCGCCTTGATGGGCATCATGGACACCGGACACGAGGGCTCCTGTGGCTGGAACTGCTGCTTCTGTTGCTGTGGGAGGCCAGGTGTACGCTCTCCATTCACCGCCTTCTGCTGGCTGGATGATCCCGAGGAAGCTGGCGAAACTGTGGACGAGTTGATCTCCTCGTCCTCGTCCTCGTCCTCGTCGTCATCCTCCTCCTCCTCCTCGCCATCGTCCTCGTCGTACGAGTAATCCTCCCAGCTTTCGTCCTCGGGCTGCTCCACCTGCGAGCTGCTGTTGACCGTTTTCACAGCTGTGTCCACGTCCCCACCGGCGTAACGCACCTTGACTGGCGCCTGCTTCGCACCGCGATCCGGGCTCGGAGGACTGTCCGGGCTGTCCGGCAGCGGACTGTGTGGCGGTTGCTCCGACAACTCTTCGGCCGGAGAGCTGCGTATGCTGAGCAGCTCCGAGATGTGCTGGCCATCGGCCGAAACCATGGGCGAGGTATAGACCGAGGAGGCCACTGAAGATAGATTGCTGCTCTGGTCGCTGCCATAGAGAGCGGGCAATCGCTGTTGACGCTTAGCCGATGGTGGCTCAAAGCCGAGTTCGGGATCCTGCAATCGGAAGGAAAAGATTGGTTTTTAAAGGGAATTATAGCAGAGATATACTATATATTGTATTTTATAGAAAGATCTTTCTTAATACTAATAATGTTTACTTATTTCTTTTGTATATTTAGAGATTATTTAAATCTTTATAATAAAGTATGCGTAATATAAAATAAACAACACCAATCTTTACCATTTCAATAAATTTGCGCTTCTGTTCCAACTTCATAGTAACATGAACAGCACAATGAAAATGATATATGAGTCAGTAAACCGGATCACTCGAGTGGCGGTGAATTAAGGACGTGTCTCGAATATAATTAGCCAAAGGAGGAACGTCGAGGGAAAATTTATGTGGGCACGCCTGTCAAAATTCTTAATCCTTAATAGATCGACCGCTTGTTCGCTGTTCGCTGTTCGCACCCGCACAAAATTCGAGCCAGGGAGATTGCACACAAAAGATCAAGGACTCGGGATCAGTCTTGGCATATATAGAGGTATAACAATAACACTTTGGTTGGTTAATCTCGTGGGAGCGGGTTTCGCGTTTCGTCGTTTTCCCCCAGTTTTATCTTTTATTGCACTTTTGCTTTGATGTTTCGAATATTCAGGAGCAGCAGTCTTTGGTTATAATTTGTGGCTTGTTTGTTTCCTCTTTGGTGTGTTTAAATAATTGTACAAAGTGAGTTTTGGTTATAACATTTTTGGCTTTTTGTCGTTTGTTTTTGGTTGGTTTTTTGTTTTTGCTGTAGTTCTAGTTGTTGCTGTTTTTGTGGGGTGATGATTTGGCAAATCCGGTTCTTAAATTAGTTCTTTGCACTCAATTGTGGTCCATAAATATTTGTCAGTCTTTACTTCTCAGCTACTTGCTCTCGACTTGGCAACATTTATAGGATTTTGTTATTCACTCCGCTCTTGGCTTGCTCGAGTACCAATCGCGTTGACGTTCGCTGTGCAACTGAGCTGGCTGTGCTCCGTTCCAGATCGCCGATCCCCGGTTCCCGATCCCCGATCCCCGACCGTCGTTATCCTTGTCCGCCGAATGCAACGGTCTCGAATAGGGGTTGCTTTTGCCCCGACAGACGTTGCAACACGACGACAGCGGTAAAAACAGGATCGCTGGCAGGCAGCTTGCCGTCTCTTTTCGCTGCTCTGGCATTTGCTCAGAGGGGTAGTTCCCGGAGATCTGGTCGATCTGGTATCCGGACTTCTTGAGACGCCGTCGTTGTTGTTTTTGCATTGCATTTTTCGCCTTTGGGTGTTTATCAGCCCAACAACAAATCCCCCGACCCCGGATCCCTTTCACAATTATTTTTGTCAACATTTCTGTGTGCGTGTCGTGTCCCCAGGTAGAAAAGACGTTCGGAAAATCACTACCTTAGGTAGGTAGTGTGTGTGTGTGTGTGTATAGCGGGTATTCGAATTATTCCTGCTAGTACCTTGGCCATCGGCTGCATTAAAATCGCCTTCTGCATCTTGGAGGCAAACTTCTCTAATAAATTATCTTTTGGCATGGATCTGAGATTATTGTGTGGTGGTGTGGGGCGGGCCGAAAGCCAAATGTAGAGCGAGGCTAATGAAACCTCCGGCCCAGACTCCTCTGCTGAATCGCAAGATTACAGCACGAGGGAGAGAGAGCAAAAAAGGAATGAAGTCGAAACGAAAACGCAAACAATTGAAATCCTTGACCATTGTTCTCGCAGACAGATGATGGAAAACAGAAGCCAAGATCAGAAAGTCCATAAAGTAAGAAAAACGTATACAATATGGGATGTTACGCTCACAGATTGCATTATCCAGCAGAAAACTGCACTTAAGACCCTAAGAGACAGAGGTGCCCAAAGCCCTGACCCGAGAGTCAGCTTTTTTCTCTGCCTGCCCTGTGCCTGCAAGCGCAGTTTGTGGCCAAATCTCAGATTTTTCTGTATTAAAAATATATTTATTTAAACATAAAAATTTTATGCATAATTTTTAATTTTTAAAGGTGTGATATTTGTTGTCTCGTAAATATTCTTCTTGTTTTATTCTAAAAGGTAAATGTATTGGCTTTAAAAATCAAGAAGAAAAGTTTACTTAATTTATTAATTCATCATATCGAAAATATTACACATTTTGATATATATCGAATTTTTTATATATCGATATTATCGACCCCTATCATAGGAATTTTATTAAGCTTCTACTGTTTTCCCAATTATATTGGAACGATATTTGAAACAGAATCTAGATTTTTCTCACATTTATCGCAAAGTTAAGACATCGATTTATATGTATATAAAAATACACATCGAATAATAAAACGGCATCGATATTATCCAGCTCGTAACTCAAAATGTAATAGTTTTCATTGAATTTTGAATTGAAACCATTATTAGACTTTTTCATTGAATTTAAGCTGGCTTTATTCTACTTTTTTTGCTTCAATCAACAACTTTTCAAAACTTGTATTTTTGTTTCTTTTTTTTATTTAATTTAACGACTGCAATTGATCT
This sequence comes from Drosophila tsacasi, assembly GCA_018904565.1. NCBI lineage: Eukaryota > Metazoa > Arthropoda > Insecta > Diptera > Drosophilidae > Drosophila > Drosophila tsacasi. Next base: position 10,759 of record JAEIHY010019216.1, read on the forward strand.
TTGCTTTTGATAGAAAAGGAATGCGAGTCGTATAAAATTTCGTCATTTATCAAATTTCGCACATTTCAAAACTAGCTGCATTTTCGTCAACTTCTTAACTGACAATCTCACACGTCATAAAAGCTTAACAATAATGTGTGGCAGGAAACCCTCCCCCGGAGTGGACAGATTCTCATTAAAGATTTTCACATAATTTGTTGCGTAAAAATGAGGGAAAATTTTACGATATTTATGTGACAATTTTAATTGCCCGAGTAGGTTTGCCTTCCCGCCATGGAAGGGAGGAATCGAGAAACAGAGCTTCCCTCCACGGAGTCCAAGCAAATAAATTTTGGCATCAAGACAGGAAGAAGGTCCAAGACGCATGACAAATTTAATTTCTTATTCTTCTGGCCAACAACCAACCCTCCGGAGCCGAGGCAGATGATGTAGGTAAAAGAGAATGGCAATCGCAGAGCATGAACACGAGAATGGACATGGATATGGACACATGTCAAGGCACCCAGATGCAATGCAATTAAAATCAAAGCGTGCAATGGCCTAAGAAGCCATGGTCCACACACAATGGCCGGCCGGGCATTCCTCTAGCCTTATTACTTCACTTTTTCTATACCTTTTGGTGCGTGGACATTGCATCTGCCAGAGGGATTTGGTCAAGCGTTAAGGAATCGGGAGAAAAGTGCCATTGCGCTTTATGACATGACGGATTCCGACGACTGAGTGAGTGAGTGAGTGAATGGGAGTGTGAGAAATTAGTGAACTGTAAAGTGGGCTGGAATCTGGACCAGGGCGAGAGAGAGGGTTGCATCCCAAGTTTAACAAGGGTTAAACTGGGTTGTTGCCCTTAAGCCGCCTCAAGGATTTGGGCCCAAGTCCAGGCAGTCAGTCGAGGCAGCTGCAGCAAATCTCGATCTCCTCAGCCCACAAGACACCCAAACATCTCTCGAGATCTCGCTGGGAGGGAGCAGATGATGCAATGCCTCAAGTTATGGGTACATACAAAGCAGTCAAGAAGCGATTGTTATGCGACAACAACCTCAACCATATCCTGCTGCTGCCCCATTGTGCCCTAGCCATCTCTCTCTCGCTCTAACTCTCTGTTTTTCTCTCCCTCTCTCTTTCTGGCTGTCCCCTCACACTCTATAATAAAGTCCTGCGCTTATGTGTCGTAATCTTCGACTGCCGCCGTCTGCTCGAAACCGAAACACCTTTAGTTTTCAGACCCCGGCGTGGGTCCAGGTGTAACTTTTTTTTTCGCCGTTGTCGTGTAATACTGCATTGTTGTTTCGTTTTATTTTCCTTTCTTTTTTTCGTTCCTCTTCCCCCGCCAGGGTCTTTTGATAACATTTAATTTATTTTTTCTATGGCGAGCCTTGGATAGTTGTTAATATTTTTTCATGCAGTTGAGGGGATCATGGAATTAGAAGAAGTTATCTGAAGGGATAGGCGGCCAGTTCCTGGAACTTCTTAAAGCAAAACTTTAATCAACATTGCAGCTGACAAATTACAACTTCCTTAACGATCGTAACAAACTAGCCTGAAGTCCTGGCCACTCTCGGGACCTTTTCGTTGCTCTCCTTTTAATAAATGATATGCAAACAACATGCCAGCGGACAAATCCCAGAAGGACAATAACAAACACTCATATTTCCTAGCTCCGCCACTGACCCTCGGTCAGTTCGGAAGGGGTTAATCCAACACAATCCATTCGCGGTCACTTGGCTGAATTTTTCATTAGGGAAATATAAATGTAGAGGACCCTCGGACATGTAATTAATCATTCAATTGGTTAGATCCATGACCAAGCGAATCAAAGCAAAACCCATTGCTGGAAACGGGAGGAGGGTAAGTGGACAAGGGACAAACCGCGAATGAATTTGGGATGCGAAAAATGTAAATGATAAATTAGATGCAATAGAATTTTAGGTCCTTGATACGAATTTGTTTTAGGTAAAATAGAAAAGAATTTTATAATTTATAATTCAAACTTATTAGAGCATGAGTCTGCTAAACAAAGCTCATATACTAGTTATATTTTGCTTGAACTTTAAGTGTTTTTAATTGAAATTACTATTAAGATTACTTCATAAATTACAATATCTTAAAAAGGTTCAACAATTGAATTAGAACTGTCAATAAGTTTAATGCTAAACCATTCCGGCTATATCTCTTGTTTACCATCAGCTAAATTAGATCCGATTTGAAATTATACAACAGCTTTGAATTACAAAACAAGCTCTCCCTGATCCCATGTCGGGATGCACAATCTGGGAAACTGGATTTCTGTTTCCCACAATCTGCCGAAACTGACTTGACAGAAATCAAGCCCCGCACTTGATTGCACCGCCAAGGATCCAGGACTAACCCTCGGAAGCAACTCTCTCCTGGACGGTTTCGGGATAAAAGAAACATTGAAGTTCCCAAAAAAACAAAAAAGAGGGGAAAACTTTCAGCGATTTCATGCTTGCCATGTAAAAAATAAAAAGAAAGAAAAAGGGTTTACATTACACTGACAAATTGGTAAAATAATACCATAATTTTGATCCTTGTGCCAGCAGCAAAACAAATATTGTATAATATTTCAAGACCGCATTCCGCAGGAGCAGCAGCCTTTGCGTGTCCCGAAAACAGATGACACTGGGCGCTGTGCTGCAAGGAGCCGAGCCGGATGATTTGCATAAAAGTTTAACGGAAATCTAATGAGCAGACGCCGGAGCTGGAGGCATTTGCATAAGGATAACGCGTCCTAAAACGGGGTAGCAAAATGCAACCGGGTCGGAAACCATTTTTTATGGGATGGCGCGCACAACTTCTTCTTTGGGCAGAAGCAAATGTCGTCTCGATGAATATTTAATTAGGGAAGATGGCAGGAAAACTCCCGGCCCAGTGATCCTTGAAAAGGATAAGGCGTTGCACAACCCCTCCGTTCTCGTTCGTGTCTGCGGTTTCGGCTCTGTCCCATTCCGGTAGCCGGCGATCCCTTACCCATCCCGACTCCCGACTCCCGATCCCGTCTTGATCTAGTTCCTCTGCCTCAAGCTAACCTATAACTATCGCAATTTCAAATTCTTCCTTAACGGACATTTGCGCCTTGACTTTCGGTTTCTGGCGCTGGCAAACCCACCCCTGGCGAGCGGGAGACGTCCAACTCCGGCTCAAGGTGTGCGCGCATGCGCAACGCCGCCGTCTGTCCTTGGTCGCCTTTGTCCTGCCGTGCATATGCTCAGCGTTACTGCCAAGACCCCTTCGGAATTCTTACCCAACAACAAGCGCCTGACAAGGGGGGGCAAACATTACCTTGCCGTACATTTTTTTCGTATGAAAATGACATTTGTTGTTTGGCAGGGAAGTAAGCGCGGAAATATTGCAAAAACAGAAAACAACCCAAACTCAATGGCAAAAAACGCACACAAGACTTGCTTGGTCGAATCAACAGATACCCTCGAAAGGAGGTTTGCTTTTATGGTATATCTTCTAATATAATACAGTGAGTTCTGTTAAGTATTTAAGTGCCTTGTAGTCAATATTAAATTAGTTAATTTAATGAAACCACTTATATATTCAGTATTGATCCCCTAAGAACCCAAAACTGTCTGAAATATTACTTAATACTCTCCAAATACCCAAGCTAGGGTATCAAACTACCTTATTTTCTGCAAGTTCATTTCTCCCTTCAATATTTCATTTGGCACTGGAAGAAATCCTTTGCACCAACACAGCTGCCCGTCGCCAGGGAGAAGAAACCATTGTTTTTCCCGCTTTGATTGCAGCTACTTGAGAGACGTTATTCTGACTCTCGAGGCAGAGCAGCAGGAGGAACTACCGCTTGCCAAGGATGCGCTGCTGCTAAATGAGCCTTTTCGGTAAGTAGCGTTTATTTTTGGGCTCATCCTTGGATTGTTCGAGAGTAGTGCCGAGTAGCAACTGGCAGCTACGTGCCCAATGGCTTATTTGGCCAGGGAGCTCAAGCATCAAGAGATCAAATGAGGTTCGGCAGGCAAACCAAAACGAATGGAACGAAGCCATGAAAGGGCTGGGCAATCAAATAAAAGATCGATCTCCAAACAAATATCAGATGTGCTACTTGAAGAGATCAATAAAAACAAACTAGGAAGACTGAGAAGTAAGAAAAGCGGGAGTTAGGAGTGCATTCTTCTAAAAATAAATAGTAAACAATATAATAAGCTGAAATCAAATGCAACCCTAATAGCGAGCATGTCCAGCAAAACATAGCATACTTTTGGGGGTTCTAGAGACAAAATGAATTTAGGTAAAGGTCTCAAGAACATGAATTAATTAATATTGTATCTAATTATTGTAAAATCTTATCTTCAAGCTTATATTTCAATCAATAAAGATCACTGATCAGTAATCACCTATTTACAAACCAGAGCTTTAGAATTCACTATAAAAGATCAATTAAAGCAAACATTAAATCAATTTGAAATTCCAAACTAAAGTCCAAAGTCTAAATCATTACTTTTGCAACAAAGTAGCTTGATCATCATCTTCCGAGATCGTCTGGGTCATTGGCTCTCTTCTCCTCTCCGTCTCTATCGCTCTTGGCGTTTCCTTGATAAGATTGCGAACACTCAACGAGGTCACATGCGCCCACCAATGATAATGCAACTTCATTCATAAAACTTATCGCGTACAAACACAGACATTTCAGCAGCGGATTTGCGTACGAAACTCACCTTAACATCATCGTTTGAGTCGCTCGTTAAACGCCGTTTACGTTTATTGCTATTGGAAGTTGTGGCCGCGGATGGTGAAAAGTTCTGGTTATCACAAGAGCACATCTCGACTCCTTTCTTCGTGGTGGTCGCCACAGTTCCCGGCCGGTGGTGCTGGTGCTGAGCGGATGATGAAGCCGATGATGCGGCGCTGGCGGCTGGGGCGACTGAAGACGATAGGATTGGACTACTGCTGCTGCTGCTGCTGCTGCTGACGACGACGACAATGTTGCTGCTGGCTATGCTTCCATTGGGCTCAGTGCTGCTGGTAGAAGAGACACTGAAACAAGGAGAAAGTAAATGAAATTAACAGTGGTTTCAGAGGTTTTTGTATTTACTTAAAGTATATATATTTTACTTAGATTAGAGGTAGGACTATAAATAAAACAAATATGTAAAAAAAATTGGGAATTAAAATAACAAGTTTTCAGAAGAATGTATAATAATTTTAGAATCAAACTGATACACATATTTAATCACTTTCTATTCAAGTCTACCTAGTAAAATGTGCCCTCCTATTCCTGCAAGCAAGACCACTGTGCGATTTCCAGGGAAACTGCCGAGAATTGCTTTTTAAAATTTCCCCACATTTGCGAAATAGAGAAATTCAATATGCCACGGAGGCAAGCAGCAAATCACATAGGGGCGTTCGTTCTAAAACAGATACAAACGAGACGAAGTGAAACATAAATTCATTGAATTTTGACACGGCATTCGATGAATCGCGATGCGAGGCTCGAGATTAAGGCGCCCGGCGGATACATTAATATTTAACATCCGGGAAATTGAAATCGAGATGACTGATCGGGGGAAATAAGATCGCTGAGGGTTCGCCGAGGAAAGCCTTTCCTCCTCTAACGGAAAGATTGAGCAATTTTGGCAAATTTGCATGCACATTATGCATAATGCAATGGAGGCTGGCAAGACGGGGAAAGAATAGTTTCCCTCCTTGAACGGAGGCAGATGTTCCTTCCACACAGCGTCTCAAGTGCCGCCTAGCCAGGGAACTGCACTTCAAGCAATTCGATGCGCGAATTTTTGCAATTTGAGCAAGGAGCAAGAGTAAGGAACAGCAAGAAAACGGATTGTAACCCTTCTTTGGCAACAGGGAAGTCGAGCAAAGGGGATAAAAAACCTAAAAAGGCCTGCCGCACACACATAATTTCAAATGCCAAGCCATTGGGATCGCAGCCTCCTGTTTTGATCCTTGCCCCGGCGGGCCCTGCACTATCGATCGCGTTTAATGGTTTAATGAACAAGAAAAAGTAATCACGTTGTAAATTACGAGGAAATGAAATCGCTTAAAAATGAGTTATGGCGAGAGAAATGTCTCTCAGCCAGCAGCCAGCAGTGAGCGGAGAAAGGACTAATGGAGCGTACGTGCGCGCGGCCTTCAAGTTTCCTTCTTTGCCGCTTTCCCGCTTTCCCATCCTTTCCCTTCGCATTTCTTTGTGCCGCTGCTCGGGGTCAGGGTTCCCGCTCATGTCCGCGGCTAAAGGTTCAAACTGAAATTTGTCATTTCGAGGTGAAAGTTTCCTTTCAAGAGGAAACCTGGTTTCGGTGCGGTTTCCCCCTTTACTCGACTCGAATCCAAATCCCTGTAGGTAGTAGCATCGGGCTTGGGGTGATATGATAAGGGAAAACCTCCGCTAGACCGTTGTAGTTGCAGTTCCAGGAATCTGTGGTCCAAACTATCGAAGGATCGATCTTTCTCACATGATAAATTATATCAAACTGTGAGCCAAGGAGTTACTGATTTATTATTTCAGTTCAAAAGCACGTAACTAATGCTAGGAGATGGTTTAGCGATAAGGAGGATATTATGGAAATTAGCTCAGAAAATCATTTAGTTTTTTATCTTCTTCTTCCCCTCCCTTTTTTATAAATTCCGTTATAGATGGCAGTGAAATAGTTTCGCAACACATACCAATAATTATGTCGCACACATGCTGACCACGAAATATGTCCATAAAATGGACTATCACTTAAGTGATCGGTCGGTCGGCAGTGGGTGCTGTGCCGCTGCTGATGATGATGATGATGTAGAATGCTTAGGGGACGCAACTGACATAACCAAATGACTGGGCAATTATGCAATTATGGTCATGCGCAGGCACCCACGAGCAAAAAAAGAAAAAGGGAAAATACATAGGAGAGGGCGAGTGAAACATATTAAACTCAATTAATTTCTGTCCACCAGGACATTTTGCCTGAAAAAGCCACAGAAAGTGCGCGGCAATGACAACATTATCAACCCATGCAACCCCGTCCTAGGTGCAACCCTCTCTAGGGGAACTCCGAACTGACCAGAACCGACCCACAACTAAACACTTTTCTAATGACATTTCGCGCGCAATTATTTACTAATCACACGCAGGACATTCGGGCCCAGGAACGAGTCCTGTGAAGGTATGCAGAGTGTAGAGGAATGCGACACTTGGTTATCAACACCTAGGAGCCATCTGTTTCGGGCCGAAACTTTTCCGAAATTGACAGTGAAAATGCATTTTAGATTATCGCACTTGAGTCGGAACAGTAGGATCCCGAAGGTTATAGCTCCTGCGGGTCTCTGCGACTCTTGTTGTTTTCCCGGGGGGTATTCGGGCATAACCAGTTCGGCCCTGTCACTTTATAATTACGAAATAGCTATTAGATAAACATCACTTTTGGTTAGGAGAGTTAAAGAGACCCGATGGTGGAGACACTACCAGGATAGTTGGTGGTAAAAAGGAAGTCGATCGGATGTCGCCACAGGAAGTCGCGCAGCGGCATCGAAAATTTGTATTAGACAGTCGCCTTTTGGGCCTTCATGTGGGGTGTTAATTAGTTTGGCCAAGCCAGCGGAGGAAACTGCAGTCACGAAAAAGTGTGTGTTGATGGGAAAAGGAAATGAAGGAGGCTAAGAGGAAACATGCAGGTTGCTTGAAAGGAACTATAAGAAGTTTCAGCTAGAATATAAAGTGTAATGAAACATTACCTATTATTTCCTGAAACACTGAAAACATAGAGATATTTACAAGTAAAAAAGATTTACGAGAACTCAGTTATTCTTTATATGCAACATTGGAAACATTTTTATTGCTTTTCAGTATTTTTACAGTGGCTTTTTTTGTATAATGTTTACCTAAGTAAGTGTAGAGAGGAGTAAAGTTTATTTATCAATTAGAAAATATTCAAAATATACTTAATTTAATCAAAATACACTATATTAATGGTATTACTCACCTCTTGGTATCCACACCCATAATTGTACGGCCTTCAGAAGCCGTTGAGGTTTTTTAGTCCTGAATTTTCAGTAGAGTGCTCTTTCAAAAGCCCTCAAGTTTATATAAATTTAAAACAATTTAAAGAATCTGCAAAGAAACAAAGAAAATATTAATTAAATGATGTTTATTAATATAGTAGTGAGAGTACATAATTGAAATCAAAACTTCTTTCCACCAAATGCCCAGGATATGTTCATCACATGTGTTCCGTTCTTCAATTTTTACGACTTGACCTATCAACAGTTAGTCCCGCATTATCTCTATGGGTCCTTGGAGGAGAAAAACAACATGTGATCCTTAAGAGCAGCGGAGAGTAGAGCTCGCACACACACAGCATGTGGTCTTAGGGAGTTTCCCAGTTTTTCCTGTTTTTTCGAAAACCCAAAACAAATTTGTTTACGTGAGTTTTTCTTGAAAAACAATACTCATATACGAGAACTTTTTGCTTTTAGCAACATAAACGTAAAGTAAATATTTTCCAATGGGTGCAAAGATATTCAAATTGCGGGACCAGAGTTTTTCTAGGGGATGCCTGGTGTTGGGTCATCTAGGACAGGTAGACATGGGATGGTCATTTTTTCTTATTATAATCGAATTTCCACGAGTCTCGATTGATGTCTTCTGCTGCAGCTGCCCTAGACCCCAGCTCCTTTGAGTTTCTTGTACACTCTAAGAAATGTTTCATGCATAATACCAAATTATATGGTAAGATATTGTATTTCATCACAATAAAAACCATACAAATTTGAATTTTTTGGGATGTTAAGGTATCTTCCTTTAGGATACTTATACAAATATTTTAAGAATTAAGGCGGTTACTTTTTCCAAGTGTACGAGTGTCAGGTGCTTGGTGCATCGGCGCATGCGCAACGTCAACCATTTCCAGTGGTTTATACAACGCTTAATTATATCGAGGAGTCGGATCCCGTCGCCCGTAGATCCCCGTTGATGCACCTGTTGTGGCTAGAGAGTTGATCGTTGGCCTTCTGTTCCAACTCGGATGCGGGCAGGTGAGTACTGGCGAGGGGAAGAGAGCGGCAGCTGGTCGGGGACCTACCCCACACCTTAAAGGATTCCCGGCTTTGTGTCTCTGCATCGCGCTGCTGTAACTTCAATTGACTTCCCCCTCGCTAATTGTATCCTGTCGCGTTTCCTTGCCCCTTCCCCCTGCCTCCCTGTACTTCCTTCATTTATTTTCCTTTTTTTATTCTATTTTCCTTTCTATTCACAGTCGGCTGTGTGACATATGGGCCTGGCGTTATATTCGCCACGATTTATGGACCTCCCTTCGGTCTGCCATTCAGTTCGACACCTTTTCCTACCCCATAAACGAATGCTTTTTAGTTAACGACTTTCTTCTCTTGCTTTCTTATTCTTATGCAACGGACCGACGTTCCATTTTTCTCTCTATTTTCGCTTGCTTTTGTCGGGTTTTCCCATGCACAATATTTTGCTTTTTCCAACCATCATTTTCACACTAATTGCGGATATGCCTTCTAATTAATTGGGTTCTCTCTTCTTTCCCGAAGTTGTTTCAGGGCATTCTGCTTCGTGTTTTCTTTCAGTTTCCAACCCTGATGAGCTATTCTAGGTGCCTTTAAAAAGGTGAAAAACGAGGTTTTCTATTTAAGAATAGCTCAAAGGATCTGCAAAGTATCTCCAAGAAAATATCTTCTTGAAATAATGTGCAATAGATACATAAATATCTGCATGTAAATAGGGTTAAGATAGATTAAGATCAACCCTCGAGATCAAATACAGAAACTGTCGAACCTTAAATATTATCTGAGTAAGAAACAGTTAACGAAGCTCAGCCTTTCTTAATAATTCCTAGATCCTTTATCTTAAAATTAAAGTAATCAATTAATAGAACATTTTAAAAAACGAAATACTGTATTGAAAGGAAAGCAGATGAAACTACATATACATAATGATGTTTTCCTAGCATTTGACAGGGGTAAGCTGCTAACAAATGACTTTATTTATAATGTCAGTGCCTCTTGTCTAAATACCACCGACTAACATGGATAAAGGACTAACTAATTGCATGGACTGCCCACCCGCAGGCTGGGCACTCGGGCAACCCAAAGGAACCTGCGCGCAGCTTCCTCTAATGAAGATTAAGTGAAGAGCGCTGCGAGTTCCGAGGAATTCCGCGGCGACAGGTATACAAATATGAATAATGCCGGCAAATCGAGCGGATGGCAGGGAGGAAAAGATATCTCGAGAGCCTGGCCAGGCTTCCCAGGGCTTCCTCTCAGCACCTCATTTATGGTAAATGAAGCGAAGCATGGCCAAATCTGTATACCTGGCCGGGGTCCAAGGTCATTCAAACACAAGCGCGAACGGATTTAACTGGAAACTGGAGGATTTTCGGCAAATCCGAGGGCTCCTCCGCCGAATGTTGTATTTGCTTTGCGCGGAAGATTTCCCACAGGGAAATGGACCAGAAGGAAGCTGAGATACAAATGCAGACTCCTCTCTCGAAATTCAATGCAACTTGAGGCAATGCAAAGAAGAATGCGCAAAATGTGCAAAGGAGAGCGAAAAAATAAAAACCAAAAAACACAATATGTATGTATCTGCGTGTCCGTATCTGTATATAGGAGGAAAACAGGTCTCGAGTTATCCGGGGGCCCTCTTGAGACGCCTGCCTTCCTCCGTCCTCCGTCCTCTGTCCGTCTGGGCCTGCGATTTTTGTGCGTCCTTTTTTCGGGTCGTCCAAGTGTGTGCGAGTTACATTTTGGGCTCTGCACATACACGATGATGAGATACATTCCAGAGATACTCGAGATAAATGCACATTGTGCCTTGGTATGGGTAACTGCTGCGTTGTCAAAGCCAATGCCGCCCTGCCCGCTGCCTTTTCGCTGTTGTTGTGGTTTGGCTACATCTCTGCAATTAGTTGGAAGTCCAAGTGCCGACGACTGGGACTCCAATTCCAACCCAAAGGCAGTGCTCGAATTTTTGTACTAAAAGATACCCAGTATAGCGAAGATTTCAAAAAACGAAAGATATAGAGGTTTCCGATATTAAATCAAGAACAAATCAGTGTTTAAAATAATGTTGCATACTGTAGGGGGTTAAAATTATCAAATTTTAACGATAACTAATATAAACTGTAAACATTTATCGATAGAATAGCTAAAAAGTTGAGCTTCGGGGTGATAAATTATAATTCGGTTACTTTAAGTCTTATAATGCCCACGATTTTGGTATCTATAGTGATAGCTTCAAGCTCTTATTTTTCAATTCACTTAATTTTCCTTTTAGAATTTATAGGCACAGATCGAATTTTGGCATTTCGGTAATTGAGACCCAACTATACAAGTTTAAGCCCTTTCTAAGAGTCTTATACTTTACATATCAATTAAAAAACTCTACAATTTAAAAACCTTGGGCCATTCACAATTTGTAAAGCTTTAACTTTGGCATGACTGACCATCTAAAGAACTTGATATACCCTGCTTTTGTACAACTGAGGGAAACAGAAATCGAAAACAGGAAAGTCGATCTCTTTGAGGTCTTCTCCTCTGTGAGTATGCCTCAGTATCAGTGTATCTGAGTATCTATGTGTCAGAGTATCTGCGTATCTGTGCGTCTGGCATCCGAAGAGCGCCGTCTGGGCAACGGCGTGTGAAAGTAAAGCAAGGAAAGGGACTGCGAGGAGGAGAGCGAATCAAAGTTCTTGAATGGAGCGGCGGCGGCGGCGGCGGCGTTCCAGTTCCAGGAATCGACGGCCTTGAAGTAGCCGTTAGGACACCGAGGCGCGCTCAATTGACTATTTAGTTTATATTTAGCAGCGTCTAAAAGGATGCCCACTGCTGGCGGCTCAAGTGGCCTGCGTCCTGTCCCGCACCCCCTCCTTCCATTCACCCGCTCCTGCCCCAACTCTCCCGGCCGGACTGGGCGACTATCCTTTGTTTGCCTGGGAATAACTGGAAACTGTTTATCATTGTTGTTTCTGCCCCGTCGTTGTCGTCCCAGGGCTTCTTTTGATTTCCACTCCGACGGCGACTCTGGAGCGGATCTCCTTCTGCTGGAACATCTCCTCAGAGAGCGACAAAAATGCGGCATAAATTTCGATAAACGTATAGACAATAAATAAAATGTCTATATGCTCCCATTTAGGTCCGAGGCGGCACTCAGTAGTCACAACTCATCCTTGGATAGCTTGTAATATCTGGCCAGGCATTCCGCACTTGTAATTGAGAAATATTTTTGGTATTTTACCAGGAATTCGGGTTAATATGGGCAGGTGATATGTGTGACTGTAAAGGATGAGGAGGATCTCTCGTGTGTGATGAGAAAATATTACAAATGACTCTTTGCTTGCCATATCATCCACAAATCCTTTTGAAGGCCTGCCGCTGGCCAAGGTGGGAAGAGGCACTTGATTGGGACAAGTGTAGGTCCAGCCTCCACAAAAAAAAAAGGAAAAGAAAAGGTGTTGGCCAGGATTTGAATAGTTTTTGTATGCCAGAAATGTTTGCTTGGGGAAAACAAGCCAAGGCCTTGGAGGAGTTTACAGATAAAATTTTAACTGAATATATAAGTATTCAAGAACAACAAATAATCAAGGCAAATTTCTCAATGTTTTTATAGGTAAAAATCCTTTGTTTTTAATTACACGTAAACTTTTGATTTTGATTCTACAAGCCAGTATTCCAATATTCCAGTTTGAATATTTCCCGGCTCATGTACGCCACTCACTAGTTATGAACCCTAAAATTGGTTCCGTCGCCACAGTCTTTTGTGGACCAACGTCGGTTGTCCCACGCGTCCCGTGCCCAGCTCACTGCTCGATCTCCGTAGTCCCTGTCCCAAGCCCAGGTCGACGCCAGAAATAAGCAGGAAGAGCGTCCGCTGCCGCAACATGAGCCTGAGTGCAAACGCAAGCGATTCCACTCGGACACGGACTCGGAACTTGAGGATCACACCTTCGCCCTGGAGAGGAAGCGCCAAACCCACAAGATGAAGGACCTCCAGGAGCAGCCATACAAGGAAGATCAATGCCTACAGTTACAGAAGCAGTGTGAA
>JAEIHY010019217.1:5821-20185 GCA_018904565.1 Drosophila tsacasi
AAAAAAAAAAAGAAAAAAGTAACAAAAAAACTAAATAGAAAATATCATAAAACGATCAAAAATAGGCAAATGACAAAGTGCCATAAATAGAACCAAATCGAAATTGAAAAAGTAACAAAAAACTAATCGCCTTTATTGATTGTTATCATTTGTTTCCCCTAAGCGATTCGCTGATTAATATAGCGGCCATAAATATTTGTTGTGTTTTAAAACAGTAACAGTAACAGCAACAAAAAAATAGAAAAGCCATTGTAGATAAGTCCAAAATTGTGCCGATGATTAATGATGCTACCAGGGAAATGTGAGGATATGTAGGGAGAAGAGCAAAGAGCTTTTCCCCAAGGAGATTAAAGGAGATCAAAAGGGAAAGTCGAGAGAAAAGCTAAACCAGCAAATTAAAAGAAGAATCAAGAGGTTAAGGCTTAAGATAATGATTAATACTTGAAGCTGAATCAATTTTATAAAGATAAATATTTTTATTTACTAGGAATTTAAAGATTTTAAAGTAAAATATAAGACAGAGAGCGGAAAACTTTGTGCTGTAAGGATTCAGAATGTTTTTTTTTTGTTCAAAATGTATATAAATAATTTCACATGTTTTTAAAATTAAATTTGTAATTAAAAATATATCCCAACTCCCTTCTCATTAAATTATAATAAATTTGCTAAGAATTTCAAGATTTTAAAGTAAAAAGCAGAGAGAGAAGAGTTTTATTTTTTCAAGGAATATAAAATGTATATAAATAATTTCTCAACTTGCTGGTTATTTTAAACTATTTAATCAAACTCCCTTTTTATTAAATTATAATAAATTTGGTAAGAATTGAAGAATTTGTAAGTAGGAAACTTAGCAAAAAAGTATATAATTAGTTATTTATGTAATATGCAGTTATTAATTTAATTCATTTTTATTAAAATGAACAGAAGAGCGCACCAAATGTCTGATTAAACCTCTTTCTAGCTTTTAATTAAAATTTGCCTAAAAAATGACACAAAAATCAGCCCAAAGATTGCAATCCTTTTTAATAACATAAAAAAATATGAAAAATAAATGAGCTCGACACACGCTAGACTACTATCATTATTTACCCAAGCTTAGCGTTGTCTACGAATTGCTAATTTCACATATTCCGCTGAAACCTTATCATCTCGAGTATTTGCTCTCAAGAAGAAAATCTAACACCCAGACTTATCTGACAAATCGCACACTCCAACTAGAGAAGAGCTAATCGAAAAACTTGCAGCCAAGAGGGAGGGTTCCAGCTTCGATGAGAGTTTTTTGAACCCAACAAGCTGAGCCCGAAAACTTTCAAGCGATGACTCAAATAAATCAAAAGCAAATAGCAAAAATATATATATATATATGTATATATATCTAGAAAAGAAGAGCAACGTTTTCATATCACATCGACCACAACAGTTTAATAAACTCTATAAAATTGTGTCGAACCGGATATAATAGTAACTTGAAGAGGGTATTATAATATGAGAGCCAGAGAGCAGGGGCAGCTACTGTCTCTGGTTTAGTTTTAGTTTTCGCTCTATTTTATTTTTCAGTTACTTTGCCCTCCACTTAGTCAGCCAGCCAGCGAAATGCGGCCGCCTGTCTAAGAATTTTTGGCAGCAATCAAAATTATTATAGAGAGCATATAGCCCAGCAACAACAACTCGCACAATGTCCCAAGAAAATTAACACATTTTGACGAACTTGTGTGTGCGGCTGGCAAAACAATTTAAAAATATGTTTATTTTCTTTTTCCCCCTGGCTACCGTGAAACGAGGGAAATCTAGAAAGCTAGAACGAAGTTTGAGTGCTCTTTCATGGCTTGGATTTGTGATTAAAATAAAGTTATATTCTTGGCATTAATTTCGAAAAATTACAAGAAAGGAAGAGAATAATTAATAAGGGGAATGATTAATATTTTAAATACATTTTTAAAAGTCCTTGAAAATTTTAGTTAAGTAGAAAATACTTTTCTGGTTATAGAAATAGATTAAATGCCTTCAAAGACTATTTGATTTTTTATTATTATATATTATTTATTATATTATTGAACTTATAATAATAATAATCAGAAAACGATTTATTTTGCAAGCTACATAAATACATTTAAAACCTTTAAAGTCATTAAGAATTTGTTATAAAGATATTTTTTGTTTATGAATTTACTAAAATATAAAATTGTATATATTATATACACCTAAATAATGTCGTTAGCGTTTCATCCAATCAATTAAGAGTCCTTTCTGCTTGAGAGCATTAACTAACTCAAAGAAATTAACTAATTAAAATTAAGCAAAGATAATTTTGCCATTTCAAAAATATTAGAGTTTTAAAATTTTAAAAATATTATTAAGGGTTATGTTAAAAATCATAAATATTATTTAGGATTATTTTAAAAGTCATAAATAATTTTAGTTAGGAAGGTAAAATAAATAAATGAAAGTCCCTCAAAGCCATATAAAATTATTTTAGAAAAAAATCTATGCTTAAGAATTCCTTTAAAAAAATGTATATAATATATTATATATGTATAATTTATATATATATATATAAATATAAATATTTCAAATATATAAGAATTATTTGAAAAAATAAACAATAAATATTTTTAACAAATTGATAAAAATATTAGCTGGTTGGTTAATCAATTATGAGCTCCCTCTCGTCTCCTAATAAACCTCCGAGGACTTAATAAATAGATAGAACCTGCTAATCCCTTGATAGAGTCAAACAGCCTTTGGCAATTCGCAGGGAAAAATTCAGAAGGAAGAGCAAAAAACGAAAAGAAAACAATAAAAGGAAAAGAGGAAATGTTGAACCAGAAGACAGAGGAACGCACATTCCCGGTGGCCTGAGGAATTCATCAAAATTGAAATGCTTGTGGGTCTGGTGGATAAGTGCTCCTCGTGTCGCATAATTAACGCATTCCCTGGTGCAGCCTCGCAGCGGCGGCCTCTCTCGGATTTCGGATTTGAGGAGCCCGAGAACACATAATCATCATGGTGCTGTTAGCTGGGCTTAAAATTCACTTTTCTGGCAAGAACAGGAACAAGAACAACAAAAATGTACAGGCCAACACAGAACCGAAAAACAGAACTTATTTATAAAACTGAGCAGTCGAGTGGATGAATATGCCGCTCCCCCCGCCCGCTCCCACATGGTATTATATTATTATTTTCTTTTTTTTTTGTTTTTTTTGGGCCCTGAAACGAACGATAAAAATAAACCAAAAGCCAAACGGCGAACGAGACAAAACAGCTTTTCACCAAAAAGTCGCAAAGGTGTAAAATGTATTTGGGGAAAATAATGAGGGAACAAATGAGAACGAGCAAGTGAATATATAGTATGAATAGAATGAATAAATGAATGAATGAATTCCATTTCGCAGAGATAAATACATAAAACGCCGCAGCTAAATTCCAAAGAAATTTAAACATAACAAAAAAAAAAAAAACTTGTAAAGCTAAAAAGCAATTAAAACAAATTGTGCCGTAAGTCAGGTCGGTGGGCTTACAGGCCAGCAACAAAAGGAAAACAAAAAAACAAAAAACAAAATAATAATAATAAACAGAGAACAACAAGGAACAAGCACCACCGAAGGATCCAGGACCCGAAAAACCCCCACCACCACACGCCCCAAAAAGGTAACCAGGAATTATTTAATTAATATTTCATACAAAACAATCAAAACGAAACTCTCCAAGTGGAAGACACTTGCCTCTTGCCCCAATGCCGCATACAAAAATTAAAAAAAAAAACCCCAGCCCCAACTCTTATTATTCATATTTAGATATATATATATATGTATATATTTATATACAAAGCGTATTTATTACATTTCCCTGCATATTATTTTGCAGTCGGTTGCATTTGATTCGATTTGCGGCTGAAATTATGCGCAGAAAATATAAGCGAATGCCGGCGGGCATTGTTTTTGGCAGGCTTCATTGCTTTCTGGTCATAATATTTGCGGGGCTTTCTGACTTTTTAGGGTTACATTTCGATTACAATGATTTTACAGTGCATTTTCCCGTGATTTTCCCGTTTTTCCCCGAGCTTTTCACGCGTTTATTTATGCAAAAACCATGGGAATCAACACACAAAGCCAAAACTTGTTGAGCGTGATTTCAGCTTCATTCTGTTCACTTAGTTTCAGCAGGATAATAAATGCATTTCAGGGATTAGTTTGTATTTTTTTGTATCTGCATTTTATCAGCTGCTCACTTTCCCTGCCAGCTTTTGCTTAATTCCAAATGAATTTGAATAGATTTTCAGAAAGATTTCCCTCTAGTTACCCCGGATTTACCATTTAATTAATGCCTTTATTGAGCCCAGATTTGCCTCGATTATTATGTGCAAAACCCATGAATATTTATAATCTGTCGAAATAATATTCTTAATTTTCAAAAACTACCACCTGCCTTTGCCTCACCATTTATTTTCTTGATTGTTTCACAATTGTTATCTCATTGAGCTTAATTAAGCATTAATGCATCGGCCTCAGACTCGATTTTAATTGCCCGAAAATTGCGAGGACGACTGCTCATTCTCGAACGGATCCACTCACATGCCACTCGCCGAGAGTGGTTCTTGAGGGAACGCCGCCGCACAGCACCGTCAAGGCCCCCACCACCACCACCAGCCCAAACCCCACCCAGAGGCCTATCAGGAAAATGCATCTGCAGAAATGTCTGGCAGCCGATGGAAGTGTGCACTCCTCCACATGGCCACAGTGCGGGACAAATCAGGAAAGTTAGCCATGGGAAAAATTATTTAAAATTCAGAAAACAAATTAAAAATATCGAAAACACTCACTGATTTAAAATTAATTTTTAAGCTTTGATTATTATTCGATTTGTCAAAAATTCAAATCTCTTAAAACCTTTTACAAACTGAATACGAAAAACCATTGCTAAAAACTCTCCTTTTGAGAGTCAAAATCCGTTCTTACGTATTGTTTAATTGAAATATGATTCAATTATAACTTACATTTTGAGCTCTGTTTATTATTAGATTTTCAAGAGTTAAAATCTTTTATAAACATCTATAATAACACTAAAAACCCACCTTTTACCAACGAATTTTCCGCATTTTCTTATTCATTTTCAATCAGTCTTTGTTTATTCCCCTACTTCGCAGCAGCTATTTAAATTAAGCAAAAAATAATAATATTAAAAATATTAATCAGCAAAAATTAATCACAAAACAGAAATGCGAAATGTTTCATAATCGCTAGAAAAGGAGGCTAGCGGCTGGGGGGTGCTCGGCTGGCTGGGATGGGGGCCACTAACCGTACCGATAAGATATCACCCCCTCAATGCGATAGAGAGCCGGCGACTTAGGGCCTGAAGTAGGCATTTCGGGGACAAGAGCTCCGCAAGCCCCAAAAAATTATACAATTCACACGGTAGATAACACCCGGACACCCGGAATCAACGCGAGTGAAGGAGTTTAGCCCGGCGTGTGACATAACCGGGTGTCCACTGTAGCTGCGATCCGATCTGAGAACCGAACCGATTGACGCATATTAAATCGGACGGCGACATTGCGACTGGGAAGGCCAGCGAAACGTACTATACATATACATATATATGGTATGTTCCCCCCCGAAAAAAAGGGAACAATTTTAAATAAGAACCCATAAAAATCTTGACGCAAAGATAAGCCGAAAAGCCATCGTTGCAATGATTAGATTTCGATCAAAAGATATAGATTTATTCGATTGCTAATCATCGCGCGATTTAAAGCGACCAGAATGAAAGTCGAAAGATTAGAAAATGGTTTAATGGAAATAAATGATCGATATAAATGTGGAATTGTATCGTAACAAAATGATTCAATACATTACAAAATTTGCTTATTTAAAATGATTAATCTATATATTTTGTTTTTAATATGTTTTAATATCGTAATTCATAGCGGCTTTTTGGAGGAATAATAAAGGGCTGATTTAATATATCGGACATATTGATTTAATAAAAATGAATTATCGATAAATCATTAAAAAAAATTGAAATATTTTAAAACATTTATTGAAATTACACATCATGGTATATCAAATTGGCTAAATACAAATTATTTATCGATATTTCATACACTTAATATCGATAAAAGAGATCATAAGTAAATAAGTAAATTCAGTGCGATAATATATCGATTGATTCTTTTTAATCGTAACTTATAGCGCTAGCAGGAGACTAGAAATCCCTTTAATAAACATTATTTATCGATATATCCTAAGCCTAATATTGATGCGTAGTATGGCCATCTCTTGTACAAAAAATGCATTGATGTTAACTTCGTATTTCGTTACATTTTCCATCGCTTGACGATAAACAAATGGTTCCGTTCCATTAAAATCGATTGGCAAATTAAGAGCACAAGTTACAGCTTCGAAACAAGATAGTCAAAATAGAAAAAAAAGCACCAAGAAATCGAGGAGCTCCGAAAGAATACGAAAAAGTGCCAGCACATGTGTCTTCAATTTACATTTAAATGGAAAAAATGTTGAAATGTTCGATCAGAAGTTCGGTGCATGCATTTATGAGTCACATTTGCAAGGCAAATGCTTTCTTTCGAGCTGTTCATTTATTTGCAGTTGGATGAAAACGCTTGGCCAATGAGTTTTCCCGTGTGTGTGTGTTTTTTTTTTTGTAAGTTTGAGTACAAAAATCACAGCCTTAGTTTTTAGGGTCCTTATTGGGAGGGAAGCTTAAATTTAGATATGTGTATGGTTAAGCCACTCATTACTCAGGATCTTAATCCATGCCTTCTATATTCCTCTTCAGATAAATCCCCTTAAAAGCCAGTTCCGTTGGCATTCTCTTAAGCACTCAGCCAGAGTTCTCATTACCATCTGAGTGCGAAAGAGCCATTTTGATTCATTTGCGGCCATTTCCTATGCGGCACGAACTTCGAGTGATTGAAATGTAATTGACAGCCCTGTCTAAGTAGCTATGCCCCGCGCCCTTTCCCATTTTTACAACGGGGCCCACTTACACACAGATACTCGGCACAACAAAAAATAAAATAAAATACAGATACGGCTACAGATACATAGATACATAGATACACAGATACATAGATACAAGATACAAGTCGCAGCTGTTAATGCAAGGCTAGTCATGTGCTTCGATTTATCGACAGCATTTCTATTTGTACTTTTGCCGCAAAATATTTACACAATTGACAGCTGCTTCTGTTCACCGCCCACATTTTCCACCCGCTTTTCCCCATCGCCTTGCGAGTGTGGGTAAGCCGAGCTGCCGAGCTGCTGAGCTGCTTTATGTGCTCCTCGTACCAAATGAATTATCAAAGCTTATTGTCACATAATCTTTGTCAACATGACTCAGAATACCCTCCACGGAATGCTAAGCCAGCGATGCTGCGAGCTCCGGCTTTTCCACCCCTGAGGGCTCACTTTCCCACCCTGCGGGGGGACCGAAAATTGTTTTTAATAGGGGTTTTTTTCACAAGGAAAATAGAAGGGGGCTAAGGGAAATCCATTTAGGTTTCGAGAGCACTAATTGAAATAAATTGAAATATTAAATAATTAAACCAAAGCAAGGTCAGGAAAATGAATGAAAATGTTTTAATAAAATAAAATAAATGCCCAAAAAGCTCTCTTGTCTTATAAATTATATGCTAATCACTTTTTTTTTTAAATTAAAGGGTATCCCTTCAAATCCTTCTCTATCTGCCTCTGTGTGCAACTGGGCGTATACGTAATATTCCAATTTGCACTTATTTTAGAGCTGTCGCCTTGGCTATATGGCTCCTTCTCCATTTTCCCTGTACACCCTATACTCCCCCCCTAAGCCCCACCCCCACTTTCTGTTCACTTTCACTTATCGCAGATTATTAAACACGCCGAGGGAATTCACTTGACTCCGTTTGTCAGGTTACTCACTGCGGTTGAGCCCAGGCTGGGATCACTATACAATAATTCCCAGACCGCAGAATTCACACAAAGCCGCAGAGGAATAGTGGCTAGTTGCGTGGACAAGGGAACTGAGGGGGAGATAACCTCAAATCAGTTGAAAAGTTTTGTAATTAAATAGTAATATGAATGCGTCTGGACGTGCCAGCGTTGATAAGAGCCACTTGGTAACAAGTTTAATCAATCATTGACATTCAACAATCTAGCAGGGTTTTTTATGGTTTTTTGGTTTTGTTAGCCAAGACAACTGGCGAAAGTTCGTGTACTATATTGATTATATCTTATATCTACGACAAGGGATGTCGAAAATATAAGCTTATTAATATTGCATCGATATTGGACAGTAGCCTTCTCTTAATTGTATTATTATGTCGATAAATTTATAAATAATAATATATATTCAATAATAAAATGTTGACTTAAATACTTCTTTCGATAAAATCTGTATAAGGAAAATCTGTCTCTTTCCATCATTTTATCGATATATATTTATTTTTTTCTTCTTCTTAAAAAGTATAAGTTCCAGACCTTCCTTTAAAACTAGTGGTACACTTTGATTACACTAAATTAGCACTTAGTTTATAACCAATTGTTACCTTTATATTATATAAATACATAGTTTTTTTTGCGCTTACCGATCAGTGCTATCATAGGATATAAAATAATAGTCTTGGTTCGGACTTACCCGCAGTTAAGGACACTCAGTTACCTTTCGTTGTAACAGCGCTGGCGTGGCCGAGATTCATGGATGATTAAGTCCTTTTTTGGGGGCAGAGGTTCTTCACACGATTATTAAAACACGATTATCAACAGGGGTGAACGGGTGGAAAGCCGCGGAGAGACTGAAGATGCTGCGGTGAGGCGCCTCTATTTATAGGTGTGGGAGATGGAGAGAGACGGAGATAGATCGAGAGATCAAGAGAGAGAGAAATAGAGAGACCGAGAAGGAAATAGAGAGATAGAGAGAGAGACCTGTAGAAAGAGAGTGAGATAGATAGATGAAGGGAAAGTTTGATCAAGAGACAGAAACAAAGAGAGAATTAGAGAGACATGAAAGAGAGGGATAAATAGAGAAATTGAGCCAGAGCTTGCGAGAGATAGTGGAATATAGAGAAATTGATGGGAATTGAAAGATAGAAACTCAGAGGAATTGTTGGAGATAAATATATTTAGATAGTGAAATTATTCGAATTAAGAGAATAAATCCAATTCTTCGTCTACTTATTCTCCTCAGCGTTGTCCTTAGTCAATTGACGGGACATTAGTTCGACTCTCTTGAATAAAGAAGCAATAATAATTTCACCATTTAAATATCTTTATCTGCCAATTTCTTTGAGTTTCTATCTATCTTTGTAAAGTTATCTATATCTCACTCTCTCGCAAGCTCTATATCAATTTCTCTATATTTCACAATTTCTCGCAAACTAGCTCTATTTCTCTATTTATCTCTTATGTCTCTCTATGTTTCTGTCTCTCGATATAACTTTCTCTCCATCTATCTATCTCACTCTCGTTCTATAAGTCTCTTTCTCTCGATTTCCCTCTCGGTGTCTTTATTTTTCTCTCTCTCGATCTCTCGATCTATCTCTGTCTCTATCCATCTCCCACTCCTATAAATAGAGGCGACTCCCCGCAGCAGCCTCAGTCTCTCCGCGGCTTTCCACCCGTTCACCCGTGTTGATAATCGTGTGTTAATAATCGTGTGTAACTGTGTTAATAACTGTGTGAAGAACCTCTGCCCTCGAAAGGATTTAATCATCGATGAATCTCGGCCACGTCTGCGGTGTTGCAACGAAAGGTAACTAAGTGTCCACAACTGCGGGTAAGTCCGAACCAAGATTTGTATCCTATATCCTATATAGAATACTAGAAGCACCGATCGATCGGTAAGCACAAAAAAATATTATTTATTTATATAAAGCTAACAATTGGTTATAAACTAAGTGCTTAACTAAACTGTGGGTAGCTCGACTGGGTGGTTATAAGTTTAAATATTTAACTTATAGACAACATTTTGTGTAAGAGATTGGTTTTGTGGAGGAAGGGGAGGAGTTTGCTTAATTTTGCTCTTGGGTTAGTTAGGAGTTGGATTGGGTTTTCGTGGGAAAAGTACGGGTCGAGCACGATGTTGGATTTTGGTTGCGAACTTTATTCGGGGCTAAACCGACATGGACGTGTACTGGGAGCTTAGAGACAATTATTATTATAAAACGAAATATCAATGGGATAAGAAAATGGTGCTTCAAATATTGTCAAAAAAGTAATGCCGAACAACAAGTGAAAAGTGCGGCCAGAAAAGAATTCAAAAGAATTTTCTTCGGAATAAACTGGCCTTTCTCCGTCACCAGGCATTGTTGGTATTTGCATTGAAAATCAGGCAAAAATCGAAGTTGACAAACTGTCGGCAGCCATTTTCGTTGGCCATGGCTAATGGTGAAAATTAACGCCCGCAATTTGTGTCAAACCGAAGTTCAAATGGTCAATAGCACTGACAATCTGTTGTTTGTTGCCATTGGAATTTTCCAAGGAAATTGCATATAGGGAGGGACAAATGCGTAGCGGCCACCACGATGATGAATTGGTTTTGCAATTGGCCAGCCAAATGTCAAATGCCAGATACCAAATACCGAAGACAATTACGAAGCCCGCAACGATGTTGGCCAGAAATCAAGGATTTGGCCATAATAAGCACGGAATCTCTCTCTGTATTTAATCAGATTTAACTAAACAAAGTAGCCGGAGATGATGATGGCAACGGAGTTTAAGAGACAAATTGATTGAAATTGATTATGACCAGGACTAGGTTTTGTGACTAATTAAAAATGGTTTTTGGCAAAATGTAATAGATAAATCAACAAGAATTATGGTTTGGAGAGCTCGTGGTTTTAATTAAAAGTGTATTTATTGAATTGCCAACGACAAAGTCTTTGGCGAAACTCATGGTCTGAGAAATCGAGAGATTGTATTGTATATATAAGAAACAAAAAAAAAAACCGTTCACCTTGCTGCTGTTTCAATATAAACATCGATAAATATTAAAACTTCTTTCATCTCTTTTGTGTGTTTGGCCGCAAATAATAAAAATTCTATTTCGAAAAGTTCAATAATAATAATAAGCACACCGTTGGGGCTTACACTTTTTTTGTGTTGGCATTGCCAAATCAATGTATATTTAACGATATATATCATGAATAATGTTTATATTTGCAATAATATATCGTTTAATGATTATTATTGCGCAAGAACTAAAAAAAAACTATTCCAAACATTTTAGAAATATGTTTTATTTAAATTAAATATCCATATATTTCGCATTTAATATCGATTTATGTTATCGTGTTCATTTATTCAATACAATAATGTATCGATTGATGTTTTTCATTCGTAATTCATAGTGCTTGGTAAAGAAAACTATCATTTGATTTAATTCAAATTAATTATCTATAAATCTTACAAGCAATATCAATATATCTTTACCCATTGATTATTTCTGGCAGATCCCTAAAGGAAATCAAAAGTCAAATTAAAGCAATATATATGTACATATTTGGAATCTCTCAATATCATCTCTTGCGGGCCATCCATCAAATCTTGAATGAGAAAATAGAGAAAAAACATGCGTATTTGTGGAGCAGCACTCTCGTTTTGATTGTTAGCTGACATTGCGCATACGACCTGTTATCTGTTCAAATTAACAAAATAATTGAATTCGATTGCTTGATTTACCAGCTGACGCTATTCAAAGGCATCGGCATTTTCCTCAACGGCTAGCCAGCATAAAAATAAAGTGAAATTTCTGCGTTTTCTTTTATTTTTGCATGCTGCCACGCCCCCACCCTCCCGCCGCTTTCCACTTGAGCCATCGATTTTCGATTTTCCAGCTGCCTCAGTTTTCCTTCGTCTCGTTTTTTTTCTCTCCCTCTCTCTCTCTCACTCTCTTTATTTTCTTCTTTTCGTTTTTTATTTTTTTCCCCACCTTTTTGTGTTATTTTTTGTTTGTGTGTGTTTTCTTTCTTTTTGGGTCGCCGAAAACAAATAGGCGAAATAAAAAAATGACTGGAATGGCAGGTGTGCATTGCAGGTCACGTCATATCACTTGAATCAGTCCGGGCTTTAATTATTATTATTTTATGAACAGCAATACAAGTTGTTAAAAAGTGAGACAAGAAACCCTGAATTTAAATGGGGAAAAATATTGAAAAAAAATATGTTTAAGAAAGTTAAGGAGATTTAATACTATATTTTATTACTGATTATAGAATTTATATATGTATTTAGTAAACGGTTTATTTAAAATAAAAGAGATATTTAAATACACATGCTAGAGCTTATTTTGCAGCCTTAAGTAAATAATCAAAGTAATTAGTTGCAAAAAAAATAAATTTTAATTAATTATAAAATATGTATTTAATACAAAATTGAATTTAGATCAAATAGAGATGTAAATACTTTTTCTAGAGCTTATTTTGAACAATTAAATTAACAATCACAATTGTTGTAATAATTTTTATTTTCATTCTTATAATTCTAACAATATACTACAGATTTTTTTCTTTCTCTGTTGCCCCACATGGATTTCCCTTTTGATCTGTAATTTGAAATCCATTTTGGAGCCAGATGCAGAGAGAGAGAGAGAGAGGAGGGCAGAGACAATGCGACACACGCATGTTCATCAAATTTCACTTAGGATTCACCTCTCAGATTCGCATTTTGGATTTTTGCGGCTTCGGGGCTGATTTCTAATTAAAGGGTCTACTATATCGTGGGGGGCACTGTTTCGATTGCCTTGCCGATTACCGTTGAGCAGAAAAGCCCCAAAAACATGTGCAGTTGTCGGGTGAAATTAATAATCGAACCTTGGGAGCACAGCTGCTGTCATTGCTCTGGGGGATTGTTATCCCTCTGCAGAGACGGAGACAGAGACGGATTGCCGGCGAGCCGGCTTGTGGTCTCATTTTGTGGCCAAATAATTTGCATTTATGCAATGCAATCGGTATTGGTTTTGGATTCTGAACTCTGACATTCTGACATTCTGGATACCGAATTTCATTTCAGCGGCAATTTGATAGGATTGGCCCCGAAGTCGAAATGGTATTTCAGAAACAATGGTGTATGGTATTCTGACTTCCGTTCGGGTTTAGTGTTCAGCGCTCAGGGTTCATATAAATCGCCTGACAATCGCCAGGAATTTTGATTGACTTGGCCGGTTTGTGATTACAAACATTGTTTCCATGCTGCTATTCGAGTTTGCTAATTACCAAATTTTGGCAGGTGGTTTTGGGTACTTGCAGGAATTTATGGTTAGAGTGGTTAGAAACCGCTTTGAATACTGGAATTCGGAGGGAATAACATTAGTAATTGCTAATGCTCCTAATTATGTTGTAAATAAGAGATAGAAGCAAGAACCATTGTTCTGTGATCTTCTTGAGGAAGTTAGCAAAAAAAAAAAAATAATAAATATATATCAAATTTATTCGCCAATGATTCTCCAGTAATGATGAGAGATAGAAGCCAGGAATCTATTTTTAAAAAATAATTTGCATTGATTTCGTTGAGGAAGTTAATAAATGTAAAGTAAATAATGTATAAATATATTAAAAATTTATTCTCCAATGATTCCATTGAAGAAATCAACAAATAAATAAATGAAAGTCAAAGTAAATTGCGTTCTAAAAATTTTGCTCTACTAGTTTCTTTTTAAGAAGTCAACAAATAATTGAAAATAATAACCGACATTCCTGTACTTTTGGCTCTCTTTTTATTACATTTTTTTCTTTTATAATTTCTGTTCATTGAAAGTGGCAAACTTGTAGTATTTATGGCTTGCCTGCAATAAAATTATTGCACAAAATAACATAACATCAATGACACACGCGACCATCCATCAATGGCCATTATGTCATGCAAAATATATATGCTCGAATTTGAAGCTGAATGTGGAAGCGAAACTAAATAAAATTGCCACCGAATGAGTTCATTGCGCTGAATAAATGAAAATTCAATTAGAATATATTTTTAAAAGCATTCAAAGGCAAAAATCAAATCAATTACTTGGACTTTTTGCTGGCTGTGTCCCCGAGTAATACGAGTATCAAAGGGTGGAGTTTATTATCCTCCCATCATACATTCCTTTATATTTTCAATTTGTGTTTCAAAAACCCCCTTAATTTAAATCTCTTAAAAATTTCCCAGAAACCAGCCTTAAAGTTTACCTTAGAGTTGTTACAATTCAAGTACACATTGTTTTCCCAGAAGGGGTCTCAGATTTTGTGAAGTATTTTAATGAGATCCCCTGTTTTGCATAAACTTTTGGCCTAAATATCTTCACCCCTACCTCCATCCCTCCCATTAAGGCCATTTAAAATTCTTTTTGTTTTGTTGTCAACCTTTTTTTCCTGTTTTTTTTTTTTTTTTTTTGTTT